>WNWK01004468.1:0-92500 GCA_009830355.1 Cherax destructor | reverse complement strand
CTCACTGAAGATGCACTTGTAGTGTAGGACGCAGCTGTAGCACTCACTGGAGGTCCACTTGTAGTGTAGGAGGCAGCTGTAGCACTCACTGAAGATGCACTTGTAGTATAGGACGCAGCTGTAGCACTCACTGGAGGTCCACTTGTAGTGTAGGACGCAGCTGTAGCACTCACTGAAGGTCCACTTGTAGTGTAGGAGGCAGCTGTAGCACTCACTGAAGGTCCCTTGTAGTATAGGACGCAGCTGTAGCACTCACTGGAGGTCCACTTGTAGTGTAGGACGCAGCTGTAGCACTCACTGGAGGTCCCCTTGTAGTATAGGACGCAGTTGTAGCACTCACTGAAGGTCCACTTGTAGTATAGGACGCAGCTGTAGCACTCACTGAAGGTCCACTTGTAGTGTAGGAGGCAGCTGTAGCACTCACTGAAGGTCCACTTGTAGTGTAGGAGGCAGCTGTAGCACTCACTGAAGGTCCACTTGTAGTGTAGGACGCAGCTGTAGCACTCACTGGAGGTCCCCTTGTAGTATAGGACGCAGCTGTAGCACTCACTGGAGGTCCACTTGTAGTGTAGGAGGCAGCTGTAGCACTCACTGAAGGTCCCCTTGTAGTATAGGACGCAGCTGTAGCACTCACTGGAGGTCCACTTGTAGTGTAGGAGGCAGCTGTAGCACTCACGGGAGGTCCACTTGTAGTATAGGACGTAGCTGTAGCACTCACTGGAGGTCCACTTGTAGTGTAGGACGCAGCTGTAGCAATCACTGGAGGTCCACTTGTAGTATAGGACGCAGCTGTAGCACTCACTGAAGGTCCACTTGTAGTATAGGACGCAGCTATAGCACTCCCTGGAGGTCCACTTGTATAGTAGGACGCAGCTGTAGCACTCACTGAAGGTCCACTTGTAGTGTAGGACGCAGCTGTAGCAATCACTGGAGGTCCACTTGTAGTGTAGGACGCAGCTGTAGCACTCACTGAAGGTCCACTTGTAGTATAGGACGCAGCTATAGCACTCACTGAAGGTCCACTTTTAGTGTAGGACGCAGCTGTAGCACTCACTGAAGATGCACTTGTAGTGTAGGACGCAGCTGTAGCACTCACTGGAGGTCCACTTGTAGTATAAGACGCAGCTGTAGCACTTACTGAAGGTCCACTTGTAGTAAAGGACGCAGCTGTAGCACTCACTGAAGGTCCACTTGTAGTAAAGGACGCAGCTGTAGCACTCACTGAAGGTCCACTTAAGAACATAAGAACGAAGGAACACTGCAGCAGGAGAGAAGTGGTGGGTTGGAGACGGGTGTGATCTAATACAGTGCTCCTCTCTTCTTATATTGATGATAAGACACATGTGCAACAGTTAGGTATCTTTATTCCGAAACGTTGCGCCTACACAATGGGCTTCTTCAGTCGAGTACAGAGAAGACAGCCGAAACAGTAGAGATGTAAAGACGATGTAATCAGTCCATCACTCTTGAGGACGTAGTTTTGAGGTGGTCAGTCCCTCGTAGTCTGGAACAGACTATGAAACAACATTCTTCTCCAGGCTGAGGGACTGACCACCTCAAAACTACGTCTTCAAGAGTGATGGACTGATTACATCGTATTTACATCTCTACTGCTTCTGCTGTCTTCTCTGTACTAGACTGAAGAAGGCTACTGTGTAGGCGCAACGTTTCGGAATAAAGATACCTAATTGTTGCACATGTGTGTTATCAGCTTGTAGGTATTGTATATATTTATCATTCACTGTGTTCGTAACAACGGTCACTAGCGTCAACGACCACCACCAACAACAAAATTAACCACCATTATCATCAGTTACCACTGAGATCTGTTATCAATAATAACAATCACCTAGCCAATATCAACACCACCAACAATTAACACCAACACCAGTATTGTACATGAATGGTATACAATACGGACAAGAGGAAAATTAGACACTGGATGGTGAAACGTCTACAATAAAGATACCCAGATTTTGCACATGTGTCTAATTTATTGCTAGCCATCATTACCACCAACAACGTTCATCATCAATAACGATCCTAACCACTATCAATGAGATTCACAACAATCAACCACAATTATTAGGAATCACCTATAAGTTACAACTGTCATCAACATCAATCACAACTAACTAAAGTTACAAAGAAAAACAACCCCTCGCCTGCAACAGTAGTCACCACAACCGTTGTCAACCAGCATCACCAGTCTTTATTCTCAACTCACCACCACAACCACCACCACCACCACCACCACCACCACTACCATCACTACCACCACCACAACCACCACCACCACCACCACCACTACCATCACTACCACCACCACAACCACCACCACCACCACCACCACTACCATCACTACCACCACCACAACCACCACCACCACCACCACCACTACCATCACTACCACCACCACAACCACCACTACCATCACTACCACCACCACAACCACCACCACCACCACCACCACTACCATCACTACCACCACCACAACCACCACCACTACCATCACTACCACCACCACCACTACCACCACCACCACCACCACTACCATCACTACCACAACCACAACCACCACCACCACCACCACCACTCCCACCACCACTCCCACCACCCTCCACTCCCCCACCACAGACACATTGTTCTCGTACTCCAGTCAACTGACTCCGTCAGACCAATCACTTGACTCACCCAACACCTGATTGACTCCATCACCTGAGTAAATCCATTACCTGATTGACTCCATCACCTGACTGGCTGAAAGACTTGCTACTCGTGTCTTTATAAATGTCATTTCCTCACCTCTGACTGGATGATTACCGTGTCTTTCTTTTTCATCTTGTAGCCAATATCCGCCCTCCCTTAACAAACTGACGCCTCTGATTGGTTGAGCAACACGTCCTCCTGTAGCCAATCTCCTCCTCAGTTCCGTCAATCTCAAGCCCACTCACCACTCTGAGAAGCTGAGTTCCACAGGGGTCAGTATTGGGCCCCTTGTTGTTCACAATCTACATAAACGACATAGATGAGGGAATAAATAGCGACATAAGCAAATTTGCCGATGACACCAAAATAGGCCATCCAATTCATTCAAATGAGGACCACTGATGCAGTGGTCGGAGAAGTGGCAGATGCAGTTTAATATAGATAAATGCAAAGTTCTAAATATTGGACAGGACAATAACCATGCCACATATAAACTAAATAACGTAGATCTTAATACTACTGATTGCGAAAAGGATTTAGGAGTTCTGGTTAGCAGTAATCTAAAACCAAGACAGCAGTGCATAAGTGTTCGCAATAAAGCGAACAGAATCCTTGGCTTCATATCAAGAAGCATAAATAATAGGAGTCCTCAGGTTGTTCTTCAACTCTATATATCCTTGGTTAGGCCTCATCTAGATTATGCTGCACAGTTTTGGTCACCGTATTACAGAATGGATATAAATGCTCTGGAAAACGTACAAAGGAGGATGACTAAGTTGATCCCATGTATCAGAAATCTTGCCTATGAAGATAGACTGAGAGCCCTGAATCTGCACTCTCTAGAAAGGCGTAGAATTAGGGGGGATATGATTGAGGTGTATAAGTGGAAAACAGGAATAAATAAAGGGGATGTAAATAGCGTGCTAAAAATATCTTGTATTGACAGGACTCGCAGCAATGGCTTTAAGTTGGATAAATTCAGATTCAGGAAGGATTTAGGAAAGCATTGGTTTGGTAATAGAGTTGTCGATGAGTGGAACAAACTCCCGATTACAGTTATAGAGGCTAAAACGTTGTGTAGTTTTAAAAAATAGGCTAGATAAATATATGAGTGGGTGCGGGTGGGTGTGAGTTGTACCTGACTAGTTTGTGCTACTAGGTCAGATGCCGTGCTCCTTTCTTAAGTGAATGTAACCTGACCTGGCTGGGTCGGGGAATTGGCTTAAGCCGGTGGGAGACTTGGACCTGCCTCGCATGGGCCAGTAGGCCTGCTGCAGGGTTCCTTCTTTCTTATGTTCTTATAACACGTCCTCCTGCAGCCAGTTGCCGTCATTCTTTAGTGCACCAACTTCTCTGATTGGCTGAATAAGACGTCCTCCTGCAGCCAGTCCCAATCCTTGTCAACTCTTATCCTGAATAATCCAATATTACGTATTTCAACTACAGGAAAATTACATAAGAACATAAGAACATAAGAAAGGAGGAACACTGCAGCAGGCCTGTTGGCCCATACTAGGCAGGTCCTTCACAATCCGTCCCACTAACAGAATATTTGCTCAACCCAATTTTCAATGCTACCCAAGAAATAAGCTTTGACAATTCTACCCACTCATGCGCGAGTCCCACTCAAATCCAACCCCTCTCACTCATGAATTTATCCAACCTAAATTTGAAACTACCCAAGGTCCTAGCTTCAATAACCCTACTAGGCAGACTGTTCCACTCATCAACTACCCTATTTCCAAACCAATACTTTCCTATATCCTTTCTAAATCTAAACTTATCTAACTTGAATCCATTATTGCGGGTTCTCTCTTGGAGAGATATCCTCAAGACCTTATTTATATCCCCTTTGTTAATACCCATTTTCCACTTGTATACCTCGATCATGTCTCCCTCATTCTACGTCTTACAAGTGAATGTAATTTTAGGGTCTTCAATCTTTCTTCGTAAGGAAGATTTCTAATGCTATGTATTAATTTAGTCATTCTACGCTGAATGTTTTCTAACGAATTTATGTCCATTCTGTAATATGGAGACCAGAACTGAGCTGCGTAATCTAGGTGAGGCCTTACTAATGATGTATAAAGCTGTAATATAACCTCTGGACTTCTGTTGCTAACACTTCTTGATATAAATCCCAGTAATCTATTTGCCTTATTACGTACGCTTAGGCATTGCTGTCTTGGTTTAAGGTTGCTGCTTACCATCACCCCCAAGTCCTTCTCGCAATCTGTATGGCTAAGTTCTACGTTATTTAACTTATAAGTGCTTGGGTTATGGACACTCCCGAGCTTCAGAACCTTGCATTTATCTACATTGAACTGCATCTGCCACTTTTCTGACCACGAATTAAGTTTGTCTAAATCTTCCTGAAGTACTATGACATCTATGTTTGAATCAATTATCCTACCTATCTTCGTGTCGTCGGCGAATTTGCTCATATCACTAGTAATTCCCTCATCAAGGTCATTGATATATATTATAAATAACAATGGGCCTAAGACTGATCCCTGTGGAACACCACTTGTTACAAGTCCCCATTCGGATTTAACCCCATTTATGCACACTCTCTGCTTCCTATTGGTGAGCCATGACTCGATCCATGACAGCACTTTTCCCCCAATGCCATGAGCTGCCACTTTCTTTAACAGTCTCTGGTGCGGTACTCTATCAAAAGCCTTACTAAAGTCTAAATAAACAATATCGAATTCTTTATCGTGATCAACAGCCTCAAAAGCTTTACTGAAGAAGGTTAATAAATTAGATAGGCAGGAACGGCCCCTCGTGAATCCATGCTGGGTATCATTAATCAAATTATGGTTATCTAGATGGCTTCTAATAATATCAGCTATAATTGATCCTCCATTACCTGTCGAGCTCAGAACAGCTGTCACCCGCACTTACGTCCCTGTCACTGAGTCTACCACTGTCCTCGGGGTCAATCTTGACCACCTTTTCGTATGCACACTCCTCAGTTCAAAGCATGCCATAGCATGTAAAGCCCTTCTAGGTCTCTACAAGCTACGGCATGCCTCACAACGCACCAATCTACACCTTTACAAAACTCTAATACAACCTCTGATTACTTACTCTCCTCTATCCCTCTCTCTCTCTTGCAGCTAAGACCAACAAACAAGGCTCAGCGCTGGGTGTTTGTTATCAACTGAGATGAGTTCGTTACAGGCGAGTCACTCCATGACCAGTCAAACTTCCCGGCGCTGAATGTTTACTGGAAGATCCCTCAGTGACACACAAATTGACAAACTAGAGACACTACACGAATTTTGGATCTCTGACCTAGACGAAAACATTCGCAGACCTGCCAAACCACACAATCTATTCTACTCTTTGAATGCTCCTGCTCTCACTAGCCTGTCTTAACAGGTGTGGACCTTAAAAGAGATACTGTTTTAAAAAATCCCCCATCCCCTCCTGTTTATCCCCATACATCACCAGCGGATTTCTCACAGGTACTCTGTGCATGAGCAATTTCGGGGCTCACCCAATCCGTTTGCCCTGGTACTGTCACCTTCACTCATAACCTTCCTCTCACCAATCTGTTCTTTCCCTATCCCCACTTACCCGCTCGTCCCACAAGGGTCTTGCCTAACTCTCTTGTCTTGTCTTGTGAGGGTGTAGGTGATTGTGAGGGTGTAGATGAATGTAAGGGTGTAGGTGAGTGAGGGTGTTGGTGATTGTGAGGGTGTAGGTGAGTGATAGGGTGTAGGTGATTGTGAGGATGTAGGTGAGTGAGGGTGTAGATGAATGTAAGGGTGTAGGTGAGTGAGGGTGTTGGTGATTGTGAGGGTGTAGGTGAGTGTGAGGGTGTAGGTGATTCTGAGGGTGTAGGTGATTCTGAGGGTGTAGGTGAGTGTGAGGGTGTAGATGAGTGTGAGGGTATAGATGAATGTAAGGGTGTAGATGAGTGTGAGGGTGTAGGTGATTGTGAGGGTGTAGGTGAGTGTGAGGGTGTAGGTGATTGTGAGGGTGTAGGTGATTGTGAGGGTGTAGGTGAGAGTGTGAGGGTGTAGCTGTGTGAGGGTGTAGGTAAGGGTATAGGTGAGTGTGAGGGTGTAGGTGAGAATGTGAGGGTGTAGGTGAGAATGTGAGGGTGTAGGTGAGGGTCTTGATGAGAGTGTGAGGGTGTAGGTGAGAGTGTGAGGGTGTAGGTGAGGGTGTAGGTAAGAGTGTGAGGGTGTAGGTGAGTGTAAGGCTGTAGGTGAGTGTAAGGGTGTAGGTGAGTGTGAGGGTGTAGTTGAGAGTGTGAGGGTGTAGGTGAGTGTGAGGGTGTAGGTGAGGGTGTAGGTGAGTGTGAGGGTGTAGGTGAGAGTGTGAGGGTGTAGGTGAGTGTGAGGGTGTAGGTGAGGTGAGGTGAGTGTGAGGGTGTAGGTGAGTGTGAGGGTGTAGTTGAGAGTGTGAGGGTGTAGGTGAGTGTGAGGGTGTAGGTGAGGGTGTAGGTGAGGTGGAGGGTGTGTTGAGAGTGGAGGGTGTAGGTGAGTGTGAGGGTGAGGTGAGGGTGTAGGTGAGTGTGAGGGTATAGGTGATAGTGTGAGGGTGTAGTTGAGAGTGTGAGGGTGTAGTTGAGAGTGTGAGGGTGTAGTTGAGAGTGTGAGGGTGTAGTTGAGAGTGTGAGGGTGTAGTTGAGAGTGTGGTGTTGGTGAGAGTGTGAGAGTGTAGGTGAAGGTGAGGGTGTAGTTGAGAGTGTGAGGGTGTAGTTGAGAGTGTGAGGGTGTAGTTGAGAGTGTGATGGTGTAGTTGAGAGTGTGAGGGTGTTGGTGAGAGTGTGAGAGTGTAGGTGAGAGTGTGAGGGTGTAGTTGAGAGTGTGAGGGTGTGAGGGTGTAGTTGAGAGTGTGAGAGTGTTGGTGAGAGTGTGAGAGTGTAGGTGAGAGTGTGAGGGTGTAGTTGAGAGTGTGAGGGGTGTAGGTGAGAGTGTGAGGGTGTAGGTGAGAGTGTGAGGGTGTAGTTGAGAGTGTGAGGGGTGTAGGTGAGAGTGTGAGGGTGTAGTTGAGAGTGTGAGGGTGTAGGTGAGAGTGTGAGGGTGTAGGTGAGTGTGAGGGTGTAGGTGAGTGTGAGGGTGTAAGTGAGAGTGTGAGGGTGTAGATGAGTATGAGGATGTAGGTAAGAGTGTGAGAGTGTAGGTGGGGGTGTGAGAGTGTAGGTGAGAGTGTGAGGGTGTAGGTGAGAGTGTAAGGGTGTAGGTGAGAGTGTGAGCGTGTACTTGAGAGTGTAGGTGAGGGTGTAGGTGAGAATGTGAGGTGTAGGTGAGTGTTTGGATGTAGATGAGAGTGTGAGGGTGTAGGTGAGAGTGTGAGTATAAGTGAGAATGCAGATATATTTGAGATGTTTCAGGTGCACACTAAATTCAGACACCAGCAGCTATTTCAGTGGACAATCTATGGCGACTGTTGTGTGTGTTAGCCCAGCATACTGCTGAGGCCGATAAAAAATCCCAGTATGGTGTATATGTTTGTGTAAGCACAGTGCACTTTATGTTATGGTGCAAGTAAGCATATGGTCACTGTCTTGAACACTATGTGCTTGTCCACTTATTGAGGAATACAGAGATAGACAGTATAATAACCTATGTGACATGTCAAGATATCTTATTAATGAAAATAAGATACCAGATATACTAAGCAAATTTCCTAAATTTGCTTGTAACAGATAAGTGAACTGTAGAAATGTAGATATAAATCTAAATGTACACCTATTAACCCTTTTTGGGCCTAGTTCCTGGGCTTTTTGTGTATCCATATGCTCTTGCTCTACCCTCCACAGGATGGATATGGGGTGTACAATAAACTAGCCACTTCGGTGGCAAAATCTAAATCTAGGGCACTTGGTGTATATTGGTGGCTAGGCAAGTACTGTTCATAAATTGAAGTTCCCATTCATTGATAACAAGTATAATTTCTATGGAAAACATATGTATGCAAACATAGATAGCGACCACGATAGACTTCCATGAGATAAAACTGTGAAGGCGTCAAGATAAGAAAATGTAGTTATAGGTGGATATTTTTATCTAAGCCAAGGTGACCGGAGGAGCTTGGTAAGAAATCTGGAGTGTAGAAACTTCTTGTATTGAATCATTTTACAGTAATATAATCTTTCGATCCTAATATAGAGAGAGAACTAGAAGTACTTTATTTATAGTAGAGAGAGTTCAGGAGGAAAGAAGTCAAGTAATATGGTTTTATTTTAATCAGGGGAAAGAGCTAAACCCGTAGGGGTCATATAGCACCTGGGAAATGGGAGACATTTGCTTTCGATCCAATTAAGGGTAATCCAAGACCAGCATCCCAAACATCCCACATCATAAAAATCTTCCAAAGAGTGATGAGATTCCAAATTACAAACTTTATGGAACAGCACAATCTGCACCACCCAAACCAGCACGGTATTAGAACTGGAAGATCATGCTTGTCGTAACTGCTAAACTAACGTGACAGTTACGGAGGCGCTGGAAGAAAACCGGTACGCAGATGTGATACACAGATTCTGCAAAGTCATTTGACAAATGCGATCATGGGATGATTGCACACAAAATGATTGTCCTAGACATGACGGAAAAGATAGGCAGATGAATTTTCAAGTTTCTGACGAATAGTACACAAAGAGTAGTAGTAAGTAGAGCAAAATCCAACATTATTGAAGTAAAAACCTCAGTACTCCAAGGCACTATCCTGGCGCCTCTGCTGTTTCTTATACTCATAGCAGAGATAAATGACGCCAAAATAAGTATGAAAGTCACCTTGGTAGAAGACACTGAAAATTACAGGAAGATATAAGTAGTTTACCAGTGAGCAGTAAAGAACAACATGATGTTCAGTGGTGATAAGTTCTAGCTGCTAAGATACACAATTAAGAAGTCAAAATAGACACAAATAAAACGAAAGGAACAGGTGAAAAGACCTGGGAGTAATTATGTTGGCTGACCTTTTTTGAAAAACAATAAGGCAAATGTCATGACAGCCAGAAGAAATGGTGCCAGTGGTTACACTATTCAAATCGCTTGTGCTCAAACGTTTAGAATATTGTTCAGTGTTGGCGGCTTCATTCAGGGAAGGAAAGAAATCAGGTCTGGAATACATATAGAGATAATTTACGGCCCATATAGAGCAATTAAGTATTTAAATTACTGGGAACGCCTCAAATTCCTAAATATATACACAATGAAGCGATGGAGAGAGAGATACATAATAATATATACATGGAAAGTACTTGAGGGCCTAGTCCCAAATCTGTACATTGCCACAACACAACCATTGGCATGCTCTCTCGACCAGCGAACTGGCAGTTCAGAGTATAGCAGTTCTGAGGCCCCACTACTGTATTTATTGTCTTGTTCAACGCACCAATCAGGTGAGAGCACGCTTACCCTGCCAAGATGACGTCATACCTGTCTACCTCGCTGGGAGGGTAGACTTTCACCAACTCTGATCGAAACTACTCGTTGCTTTGAATGGCTCTTGATTGTCTTATTATTATACTGATAACTTAGGATATTAACCTTATATATATTGTAAATAAGTAGTGAAGGAATACATGGGTAAAGGAATCTAGCCCTGCTATGTTTGTCTTACCCGGTTGATAGCTATATTGCTGACTGTGTTTTACGACCAGGTGCTACAGGCCTTATATTGCTACAAGGCAATACAAGAGTCTCCAACATAGCATAACCGTGTTGGGGATGACTGGCAGGATGTGACTGAAGGTGCTCCATGTAGAGACTGGGCAACACGACAATGATCAGAGAGCACTTGACCAACGTGAAACATTGCAGGAACTTACATTCCCCATATCTGACGCAGCTGTAGACCTGCAGTTAACACAGCTCCAGTAGATCTACGAAGTCCTTTACTGGGATCAGGAGGTCCAGGGTTTCACTTTGTTACGAAGAAGACTGATGGCTTCTTTGGTGGGAACGTTTGTGGAGAGGCAGTGACGATAAAACTGCTTGTTTTTTTGTTATTTTAGCATTAATGCCTTTGAGACGGTCGATGAGGTCGCCCAAGAGGCTGTCGTGTGTCTGGATTATGACACTTATCAGGACACCGCAGCCATGTTAGGTAACGTTTGTCAGGACAAGTGTTGTTCTGTGGGTCTTAATCAAATGATGACCCACAGCTGGTGCTTTTGGTCATCTGTCTGATGCCTTCCTTACTCAGGTGCACTCCCGGCCACTCCTTCTCACTCAGGTGCACTCCCGGCCACTCCTTCTCACTCAGGTGCACTCCCGGCCACTCCTCCTCACTCAGGTGCACTCCCGGCCACTCCTTCTCACTCAGGTGCACTCCCGGCCACTCCTCACTCAGGTGCACTCCCGGCCACTCTTCCTCACTCAGGTGCACTCCCGGCCACTCTTCCTCACTCAGGTGCACTCCCGGCCATCCTTCCCACTCAGGTGCACTCCCGGCCACTCCTCCTCACTCAGGTGCACTCCCGGCCCCTTCACAGTGCACTCGCCTCCTTTCACTCAGGTCACTCCAGCCACTCCTTTCACTAGTGCCTCCGGCCATCCTCCTCACTCAGGTGCAATCCTGCCACTCCCCTCACTCAGGTGCCTCCCGGCCACTCTTCCTCCACTCAGGTGCACTCCCGGCCACTCCTCTCACTCAGGTGCACTCCCGGCCACTCCTCACTCAGGTGCACTCCCGGCCACTCCTCCTCACTCAGGTGCACTCCCGGCCACTCCTCACTCAGGTGCACTCCCGGCCACTCCTCACTCAGGTGCACTCCCGGCCACTCACTCAGGTGCACTCCCGGCCACTCTCCTCACTCAGGTGCACTCCCGGCCACTCCTCCTCACTCAGGTGCACTCCCGGCCACTCCTCCTCACTCAGGTGCACTCCCGACCACTCCTTCTCACTCAGGTGCACTCCCGGCCACTCACTCAGGTGCACTCCCAGCCACTCACTCAGGTGCACTCCCGGCCACTCCTCACTCAGGTGCACTCCCGGCCACTCCTCCTACTCAGGTGCACTCCCGGCCACTCCTCACTCAGGTGCACTCCCGGCCACCTCCTCACTCAGGTGCACTCCCGGCCACCTCTCACTCAGGTGCACTCCCGGCCACCTCCTCACTCAGGTGCACTCCCGGCCTCCTCACTCAGGTGCACTCCCGGCCACTCCTCACTCAGGTGCACTCCCGCCACTCACTCAGGTGCACTCCCGGCCACCTCCTCACTCAGGTGCACTCCCGGCCACCCCCTCACTCAGGTGCACTCCCGGCCACTCCTCACTCAGGTGCACTCCGCCACTCCTCCTCACTCAGGTGCACTCCCGGCCACTCCTCACTCAGGTGCACTCCCAGCCACTCACTCAGGTGCACTCCCGGGCCCCTCACTCAGGTGCACTCCCGGCCACTCCTCACTCAGGTGCACTCCCGGCCACTCCTCACTCAGGTGCACTCCCGGCCACCTCACCAGGTGCACTCCGGCCACCTCACTCAGGTGCACTCCCGGCCACTCCTCACTCAGGTGCACTCCCGGCCACTCCTCACTCAGGTGCACTCCCGGCCACTCACTCAGGTGCACTCCCGGCCACTCCTCACTCAGGTGCACTCCCGACCACTCACTCAGGTGCACTCCCGGCCACTCCTCACTCAGGTGCACTCCCGGCCACCTCACTCAGGTGCACTCCCGGCCACTCCTCACTCAGGTGCACTCCCAGCCACTCACTCAGGTGCACTCCCGGCCACTCCTCACTCAGGTGCACTCCCAGCCACTCATTCAGGTGCACTCCCGGCCACTCCTCACTCAGGTGCACTCCCGGCCACTCCTCCTCACTCAGGTGCACTCCCGGCCACTCACTCAGGTGCACTCCCGGCCACTCCTCACTCAGGTGCACTCCCGACCACTCACTCAGGTGCACTCCCGGCCACTCCTCACTCAGGTGCACTCCCGGCCACTCCTCACTCAGGTGCACTCCCGACCACTCACTCAGGTGCACTCCCGGCCACTCCTCACTCAGGTGCACTCCCTGCCACTCCTTCACAGCTTCACCTAGGGACGTCTCACAACACCTTTTATTGATTGTTAATTTTATAATTATTTTTATTGTGTGTAAATATTTTGTTGATGGGCACGAGCGTTGAGTGACGTAGGCGGCGCAGGTGCCTGGTAGAGCTGCTACACAGTACCTCACCCATGATGCTCTTCATCTCTCCCCAATATCTATATTGGGTTTTTACTTTTCTCTCAGTGGCGAAACGTCGTTTTCAATACTGTCTTAAATTTTCATACGTTCCTACTTTTCCACAATGTAATGTAAACAAAATGAAAAAAAAAAGCATGAGTTCTGGTAAGCAAAATTCTAAAGCCACTCCAACATTGTCTGGTGGCTAGAGCTCTCGCTTCACACACGGAGGGCCCGGGTTCGATTCCCGGCGGGTGGAAACATTTCGACGTGTTTCCTTACACCTGTTGTCATGTTCACCTAGCAGCAAATAGGTGCCTGGGTTGTTAGTCGACTGGTGTGGGTCGCATCCTGGGGGACAAGATTAAGGACCCCAATGGAAGTAAGACAGACAGTCCTCGATGACGCACTGACTTTCTTGGATTATCCTGGGTGGCTAACCCTCCGGGGTTAAAAATCCGAAGAAATCTTATCTTATCTTATCACAATTCTATTTTAATGAAACAGAATGACAAGGATGACAAAATTAATCCCACGTATAAGAAAACTCTACTACAAACATTGAAAGGATTTAATTATCATTTATCGGAAAAGAGTAGAATAAAGGGAAGGAGAATGTGACTGAAGTGGACAAAGAAAAAAGAATTAATTATATATAAATATATACTATATATATATATATATATATATATATATATATATATATATATATATATATATATATATATATATATATATATATATATATACATATATATTATCACGTGTTGTAAATATATGACCATGGATAGGGCTCGTAGTAACTGAATTAAGTTGAAAACATTAGATTTAGAAAGGATATTGGAAAGCACTGGTTTGGTACAAGAGTTTGCTGATCACTGGAGCAAACTCCTAAGTAATGTCGTTAAAATCGAGAACTTAGGGCAGCTTAACAGAGGGCCTACTCTACTATAGAGAAGGAGGGCCTGGCTCTACTTCTGGCATTAGAGCATTTTGATGTCTACGTGGGCCAGTCCTCTCAGGTGGTCACCATCTACAGCGACCACAACCCTCTGGTATATCTCCAGCACATGAAGAATCAAAATACCAGACTCATGCGTTGGAGTATTAGGTTGCAACCCTACAATATAAAAATTATACACATTGCTGGAAAAAATAATACACTAGCCGATGTGTTGTCCAGAAGTCATTGTATTTAGTTAGGATGTGTTAGGGACTTTGGGTGGAACAAGCCCTTTATTTCCCCTAGTGGGGTTTCTTTTTTTCGTGGGGGGTGCCCTGCTACCGACCGCAGGCACCTTGGACCTACGCTAGCCCTACCGTCTGCTGTCTCACTCTTAAGTTTAAAGCTGGACTTTATGTCTCGAGAAAAGTTTAGCTTTAACTAATGAGCGGGATGGTTGAGGGGAAAGGCGGTCCCATTATTATAATGTGCCATGGCGGCACTCTACCCATTTGAGGTGGAAGCCTAGTCCTGAGCCCTCTTGGGGTGGGGGTGTTGCATGCAAAGAGTATGTAACCTTTATTCGGAGCATGTTAAGCACACCCACATAGGCTCCCCTCCAACCAGCAAACCATCGTTAAGGGTTTGGTGATGGGGCCCCATCATCAAATCAACGACTCGGTTCAGCCAATTAAAATGCGAGTTTAACAATGACAAAGGTGACGTGGATACCACTCGCAGTTTGTCATTGGAATTCCTGCATAGAGCTGGTTGTGGAAAGTTGTCTTTCTTTTGGCTGCTGCTTAGCCTAGACAACTGTGGCGTGCACTAAACACTACTCCTTTGTATATAGTGTACATATGTGTAAACAGCCCTTTGTTATACTTGGTGAAGGAAAAGACAAAAGTCTTATATAATCACAATTACTTGGTGAAGGAAAAGACAAAAGTCTGGAATTAATCTAACTGATTTTTGAAGGAAATATAATTTCAATACATCTTCTACTGTGTTTCTTTGCTCCAAGCTCCCTTTTACACTCAGGTTAACAGGCCATTGAACCTGAGGTTGTAATATGGTGACTAATGTGAGTGTGTTACAGGTCATGGTGAATGTCATGTGAGTGTTACAGGTCATGGTGACTCATGTGATTGTGTTACAATTCATGGTGACTAATGTGAGTGTGTTACAGGTCATGGTGACTGTCATGTGAGTGTGTTACAATTCATGGTGACTCATGTGAGTGTGTTACAGTTCATGGTGACTGTCATGTGAGTGTTACAGGTCATGGTGACTGTCATGTGATTGTGTTACAATTCATGGTGACTAATGTGAGTGTGTACACCATGGTGACTATGAGTGTTACAGGTCATGGTGACTGTCATGTGAGTGTGTTAGGCAGGCTCATGAGTGCAGGACTGTCATGTGAATGTGTTACAGGTCATGGTGACTGTCATGTGAGTGTTACAGGTCATGGTGACTGTCATGTGAATGTGTTATAGGTCATGGTGACTCATGTGAGTGTTACAGGTCATGGTGACTGTCATGTGAGTGTTACAGGTCATGGTGACTCATGTGAGTGTTACAGGTCATGGTGACTGTCATGTGAGTGTGTTACAGGTCATGGTGACTCATGTGAGTGTTACAGGTCATGGTGACTCATGTGAGTGTTACAGGTCATGGTGACTGTCATGTGAGTGTGTTACAGGTCATGGTGAGTGTTTCAACACAGCAGTCTGAGAGACAGCTGTGATGGGGTCGTGGGGGTACACTACTCTGCAAATGTGGCTGTGCTCTCCTATTTGTGCTTGCCTATTTGTGGTTGCAGAGGTCGAATTTCAGCTTCTGGCTCTGCCTCTTACACTGGCTACTACTGGGTTCGCTCTTTTGAGGCATCGGGAAACCTGTCATACCAGTTCTTAAAGCTGTGCATTGATCCTCTCTCTACCACGTCATTGTTCAGGTTATTCAAGTTTCTGACTGCTCCGAGGCTCTGAAAACATTTCCCGACATCCCTCTGGATGGTTTGTGTTTTTAACTCCCAACTCCGCCCTCGTATACCTATTTCCCGCCTCTCAAACAGTCTTGTGTCTCTCCACTCTATGAATGTCTCTGAGCATTTTTGTAAGTCGTTATCATGTCTCCTCTGGTCCTTCTCTCTTCTAATATCATCGGATTTGGCTCCTTTAGTCTATCAGAGTTGACTCCCCTTAGCCTCGACTAGCCTCGTTGCCAACCTCTTTTTTTTTCTTCAGTTTCTTGATATGCTTAATCAGGTGCGGGTTCCATGCTGGTGCTGCATACTCCGAGATGGCTTTGACATATGTCGTGTATAGTGTCGTGAATTATTAATTAATTTTCCGAAAGCTAATCTTATATTAGCCAAACACGCATTTACTGCTGAGGTTATTCTGTTGATGCTGGCCTCAGGCGATATACTCGGTGCTATGCTCACCCCGGGATCCTTGAGTAAGGATTTGAAGGTTTTCTTTCTCGAACTTGCACTCCGTTTTAGGTCTTCTTTGCCCTTTCTCAATTTTAATAGACTTAAACTTGCTGGGATTAAATTTCTATAACCAGATCATTAAGATCAACTTTAACCCTTCCTTGCTGAGTCATCTTGACCGACATCCATTGAACTCTAGCTTCTGGGTTCTGTTATAGATACGCTAAAAGCTCGTCTATCTCATTAGACTTTTGCATCATCCAGGGGCTAAAGAAACACTCTCTAATGTCCCTATGGTTCATGTGTGCCTTAGCTTCCATCCTTGCTTCCCTTTTCCTAGTCCTCTCCTCTTCAGCAGCTTGTCTTTGTTTGCCCTGTCGATTACTCTTAGGATTTCATACGTCTTGATCATATCCCCACTTACCCACATTGCTTCTAGCGTCATCAGATTCAATTATTGATTTTTCCGGGTATTTCATTCCTCTGAGCTCAGGTGCTTCATCAGGTGGGAGTCCGGCGCGGTGCTGCGTGGGTCTTATATAGTATGTCGTGTATAGTGTCTTTAATAATTCTTTGTCCAGGTTCCTCAACGCTGTGCTAAGATTTGCTAGCCTCACGTGTGCTGCCAATGTTACCCGGTGTATTTGCTCCTGTGATATATTTTTTCACAGTTGTGATCATCCTCAGATTCTTTGTCTTCCTCTGTTCCTCTGTTACCTGTCTGAGTTTCTCCATCAATCTAGGCAGTTCCCCATTTCTAGTCGCTCTTATTTTTGCGATCCTCATTATCTTTAATTAATTCGGGTTGAATTTAATTAATTCGGGTTGAATTAAATTAATTCGGGTTGAATTTAATTAATTCGGGTTGAATTTAATTAATTCGGGTTGAATTTAATTAATTCGGGTTGAATTCAATTAATTCGGGTTGAATTCAATTAATTCGGGTTGAATTGAATTAATTCGGGTTGAATTCAATTAATTCGGGTTGAATTAAATTAATTCGGGTTGAATTTAATTAATTCGGGTTGAATTTAATTAATTCGGGTTGAATTTAATTAATTCGGGTTGAATTCAATTAATTCGGGTTGAATTGAATTAATTCGGGTTGAATTTAATTAATTCGGGTTGAATTCAATTAATTCGGGTTGAATTTAATTAATTCGGGTTGAATTCAATTAATTCGGGTTGAATTCAATTAATTCGGGTTGAATCCTGTGTATATCTTTCTCATCAATCAGTGCCGTTTCTTGGGTTAACTCAGCTATTTAGGGAGGTAATACCATGATGCCCTGATCCCAGGAAATGGAGGTGTCTTGGCGGTATGACCCCTCACCGACTTACCGGATTTACATGGATGTTCCACTAATAATATAATACCTCATTCGTGCCCATTGTCATATTGACTCATCTCTTCTGTTACTCACTGTTCCCTTCAAGTCAGGTACTAACTGATCCACTTGAACACTGTTTCCTTTACTTCCTTCTGTTTATCCAGATTCTGGACTAACCTTTTCTCTCGTCAAGAAGACTTCAGTCTGGCCAGCCCTGCCCTTCTTGTCTTATCCTAGTAACTAAGTCGCAGAAATCCTAGAGATTTATGCGTTATTTACCGTCCGTGAATCAGTGCTGCTTTTCTCTGATAAATCCTTCCTTCCTTCTTTAGTCGCTTCATCTTCGTTCCTGCAATTTTCTCCAGAACTTCTTGATAACGCACAGGTCAATGACATTGGTGTTTATTTCTGGGCGTCTTGCGTGTCTCCTTCCCTGAATATGGGGCTCCCATCTGCCTTTTTTTTTTTTACTTAATATGTGTGGCAGCTGCCCTTCCTCCAGTGTTCTGTTAAAGAGTGTTCACATGAGAGCACTCAAGAGTTATGATCATTCTTTCACTACTAGTGGTGACGTTTTTGTCTGGTCGCAGTGCCTTTGATGTGTCTAATTTGTTTAGTGGTTTCTCCCACTTTCCATATTCTTCACTTGTTTACGTGTGTAGGGGGGAGGGGGGAGCGGTTGTCTGGGCTCAAAGAGTTATAATAACTGTTAAGTAAACAGAGGGAGCAAGGAAATATACCCAACATTACCACCCATTGCCGGGATCAAACCGAGGACCCCTCAGTATGTGAGCTGAGTGCGCTACCCACCGTTGGGCATGTTTCCTAACACCTGCTGTCCCCCTGCTCACCCAGCAGTAAGTAGGTATCCGGCTGTTAGTCGACTGGTGTCAGTAGCATCCTGGGGGAAGAGGATTCAAACTACCCAATGTATATAAATAAGACATTCCACTATGACAACCCAACTTTATTGGGTTATCCTGGGTTCCTAACCCTCCTGGGCTACTAACTCAACTGGGTTACCAACTCTCCTGGGTTACTAACTCTCCAGGTTAATAATCCGAACAAAATCTTCTTCTACCTCTTAACCCTCTTCGCAAGTCACTCCTCTCAGCTCCGGGAGTAATCTCGTAACCAGTCTCTGGACTTCCTCTAATCTCTGCACAAGTGTTCTTAAGTAAGTGATCCATGCTGATGCTATGTACTCTGATAGATCCCACACACGTCAAACAAAGCATCTTGAAACATTCTTTGTTCAGGTACCTGAATGCCGTTTCCAAGTTAATCAGACGAACATACGCCTTAGTGGTTATCAGACTGGAACTCTCTTCAGGTGATACACTTGATGTCACGCTTACCTCTAGGTCCTCTTCCAAGTCTTCCTATGGTATTTCCCTGTCTTGTGTGTGTTTGTGGGGAGGACGAGTGTGCCGCGGGTGTAGGAGTGTGTGTACACAGAGACAGGGGGGAGGAAGGGAGGGAGGGAGAGAGAGAGAGAGAGAGAGAGGGGAGGGAATAAAAGGAAGGAGATAGGGGAAGACAGAAGGGGAGCATAACTAATGAATGGTTGGACCCAGGTTGTGTTGCTGTTTTTACTGCAGCTGCTGCTCCTGCTGCTGTTGCTGTTGCTGCTGCTACTGCTGCTGTTGCTGTTATTGCAACTGTTGCCGCTGTCACTGCTGGTGTTGAAGCTACTGCTGCTGTTGCTGTTGCTGTTGCTGCTGATTTTGCTTTTGTTGCTGCTGTCACGCCGGTATTGCAGACACTGCTGCTGCTGTAACTGCTGTTGTTGTTGCTGCTATTGTAACTTCTTCCTTATCTGTTGCAGATGCAGTTCAAGTTGTAGCCGTTATTGTTGCTTCTGTTGTACTTGCTACTTCTATTGTAGCTGCTGCTGCTGTTGCTATTGTTATAATTGCTGCGGCTGCTGTTGCTGTTAATGCTTGCTTCTGCCGCTGCTGCTGCTGTTACCACTTCTGCTACTGCGGTATCTGCCTTGTAACAGCAGCAGCTGCTGCTGCTGTTCTTGTCAGCTTCTGTCGCTTCTGTTGGTCTTGTCGCTACTGCTGCAGTATCTGCTGTTGTTGCTATTGGTATTACTGCTGTTGTTGCTATTGGTATTACTGCTTTTGTTGCTATTGGTATTACTGCTGTTGTTGCTATTGGTATTACTGCTGTTGTTGCTATTGGTATTACTGCTGTTGTTGCTATTGGTATTACTGCTGTTGTTGCTATTGGTATTACTGCTGTTGTTGCTATTGGTATTACTGCTGTTGTTGCTATTGGTATTACTGCTGTTGTTGCTATTGGTATTACTGCTGTTGTTGCTATTGGTATTACTGCTGTTGTTGCTATTGGTATTACTGCTGTTGTTGCTATTGGTATTACTGCTGTTGTTGTTATTGGTATTACTGCTGTTGTTGCTATTGGTATTACTGCTGTTGTTGCTATTGGTATTACTGCTGTTGTTGCTATTGGTATTACTGCTGTTGTTGCTATTGGTATTACTGCTGTTGTTGCTATTGGTATTACTGCTGTTGTTGCTATTGGTATTACTGCTGTTGTTGCTACCGCTAATGTTGTTGGTGTCGCTGCTGAATTTTCTCTTGGTGCTGCTGCTGCTGTAGTTTCTTTTGAAATTTCTGGTGCTGTTATACAGTAGCTTCTGCTGCTGCTGTTGTTGTTGTAGCTGCTGCTGTTGTTGTGGTTGATGTAGCTGCTGCTGTTGTTGTGGTTGACGTAATGGTAGTGGTGGTGGTGGTGGTGTTAATTTAGCTGGGCAATATTGCAGACGTTATGGCAGTTAAACACGGATGTGTCATATTATGTGTTACGCAAATCTCCCACCGCCGACACATTCTCTGTCTCTCTCTCTCTCTGTCTCTCTGACTGTCTCTCTGTGTCTCTCTCTCCCACCCATCCCTCCTCCTCCCTGCAATACACAGCCAGGTCAAGACAGACGTAGAATGACTCGCATGACGTAGCAGTGAAGGAAGACTTAATACAGAGTTTTAAGTGTATACACATGTTAGTGGCCACGAAGGTGGCAGGGGTTGAACCCATACACAGCTTTAAGAATAAATATGATAGAGAACATGAGGCCAGGGGGAGGGGAAAGTGAATCCAGTCACAATCAACAAAGGAGTAAACACATATGCAAGACTGTAAACTGGGACCTGCTTAATATGCATGATGGAACATTTACCGAGGAGCGGCCATGAAGGAGGAGCGGCCATGAAGGAGGAGCGGCCATGAAGGAGGAGCGGCCATGAAGGAGGAGCGGCCATGAAGGAGGAGCGGCCATGAAGGAGGAGCGGCCATGAAGGAGGAGCGGCCATGAAGGAGGAGCGGCCATGATGGAGGAGGGTCATGAAGGAGGAGCGGCCATGAAGGAGAAGCGGCCATGAAGGAGGAGCGGTCATGAAGGAGGAGCGGCCATGAAGGAGGAGCGGCCATGAAGGAGGAGCGGCCATGAAGGAGGAGCGGCCATGAAGGAGGAGCGGCCATGAAGGAGGAGCGGCCATGAAGGAGGAGCGGCCATGAAGGAGGAGCGGCCATGAAGGAGGAGCGGCCATGAAGGAGGAGCGGCATGAAGGAGGAGCGGCCATGAAGGAGGAGCGGCCATGAAGGAGGAGCGGCCATGAAGGAGGAGCGGCCATGAAGGAGGAGCGGCCATGAAGGAGGAGCGGCCATGAAGGAGGAGCGGCCATGAAGGAGGAGCGGCCATGAAGGAGGAGCGGCCATGAAGGAGGAGCGGCCATGAAGGAGGAGCGGCCATGAAGGAGGAGCGGCCATGAAGGAGGAGCGGCCATGAAGGAGGAGCGGCCATGAAGGAGGCAGGAAAGAAAAGCGGTGTTATCTACTGCTTCAATTATACTTAAATAGAGTGAATATGGTATGAGACTGTAATGACAAAGTAATGGTGAGCCAACACCGTGGAGGAGCACCGTACACCTTGATACCAGTCAAACATTTGGAATCTTTATTGAGAAAACGTGTCGTCAGTCAGTGGCTTCTTCAGTTCAATACAGAGAAGACCTGTGGAAGAAGAGGAGGAGTTTGAGGTAATCAGTCCCTCAGCCTGGAGTCAATGTGTTCAGTCTTGATGGACTGAACATATTGACTCCATACAGACTGAGGGACTGATTATTTGAAACTCCTTCTCTTCTTCCACCGGTCTTCTCTGTATTGGACTGAAGAAGGCACTGGCTGGCGAAACGTTTCCTCAGTAAAGATTCCAAATGTTGCACAAATGTCTTATTCATCAACCTCTCGGTTTTCTAAACCATTTATCACATAATTATACCAGCATGTGATAGACACACACACACACACACACACACACACACACACACACACACACACAACTGTACGTTAGGCCCATACTGGAGTATGCAGCACCAGTTTGGAACCCACACCTAGCCAAGCACATAAAGAAAATAGAGAAAATGCAAAGGTTTGCAACAAGACTAGTCCCGGAGCTACGGGGTATGTCCTACAAGGAGAGGTTAAGGGAAATCGACCTGACGACACTGGAGGACAGGAGAGATAGGGGGGACATGATAACGACATATAAGATACGGAGAGGAATTGACAAGGTGGACAGAGACAGAATGTTCCAGAGGTGGGACACAGCAACAAGGGACACAGTTAGAAGTTGAAGACTCAGATGAATCACAGGGATGTTAGGAAGTATTTCTTCAGTCACAGAGTGGTCGGGAAGTGTAATAATTTTGGAAGCGATGTAGTGGAGGCAGGTTCCATACATAGCTTTAAGGAGAGGTATGATAAAGCTCATGGAGCAGGGAGCGTGACCCAGTAGCGGCCAGTGAAGAGGCGGGGCCAGGAGCTATGACTCGACCCCTGCAACCACAACTAGGTGAGTACACACACACACACACACACACACACACACACACACACGCACGCACGCACGCACGCACGCACGCACGCATATACAACTGGCTTAGTGTCTAATCGACATGTGCCTAGGACAAAATGGTAACTAACACACAACCCTTCCCACTGCTCAACTTGATCAATCTATTTTTAATGCTACTTAAAGTTGTCACTTTAATGACGCTGCGTGGTAGTTTATTTCACTCATTTACACCTCTATTACCAAATCAGTGGTTTCCTATATCAAGGCTTAAGCCGGTGGGTGAATTAGACCTGCCTCGCATGGGCCAGTAGGCCTGCTGCAGTGCTCCTTCTTATGTTTTTCTTATGATCAGGCATAGTACTTGATTTATATCTTCTTTGTTTATTCCGTTTATGTGCTTATACTCTTCAGTCACATCGCCTCTTAATCTACACTTTTACAAAGAGTGTAAATTAAGTGCCTTCAGCCTGCAACCACAGGACACGTTACTTGTATATGAGACTGACTTGGTCATTCTTCGCTGTATGTTTTCCTGCGCATTTATGTCCGTTCTGTTCTTTGAAGACCAGAAGTGAGGCGCACAGTTTAACGAGGCTTTACTAAGGATATATAAAGTTGAAGAACAACGTTGGAACTTTTGTTATTTGTAGTTCTTGATATGGAGCCAAGAAGTCTTCTAGTTTTATCGCAAACACTTAAACACAGTGGTCTGGCAGCTGTCTGGTCGTTGGTACTGATTTATCTGTTAGTTGCACTGTATGCAAGTGAGACACGTGCGGTATTAGGACATTTAATGAAGGATCGGTAAGGCCCCTGGTGGGCGAAACGTCTCCTCATGTCTTGATCTATTGTTTTTAACTCGGTTCTTGTACTGTTGTTAAGGCTGTAGATTCATCCTTTAGAATTTTCTGAGATCTTTCTCGCAATCAGTTTAATCAAGATCTATATTATTTACTTTATAAGTGCAATAATTCTAATCCAGTGGAAAGTAAATAAGTGTCAGTTTCGTTGCACAACAACGACCTGTTAATCATCTTGTAGCGCTCAAGTGTCCTCCTTAGAAATTATTTGGTGGCTTGTTTCTGTTTCATCGAGAAATTTACCTCTGTTGATATCTGTTTCAGCGTCTGTGTCAGGTATGTAGATTGTAAACAATGATCCTGGAGAACATCACTTGTTACTGATCCTCGTCTGTTCTCTCCTCATTTATACAAACTCTCTGTTCTCTATCAGCTAACCATGTCTACACCCGGGTTGGAATTTCTCCTCAAGTATTGTCTGCTGCTACATTCTAAATGAGTCTCCTGTGTGGAATTCTTCATGAAGAGCCTTGCTGAAGTCTATATACACAATATTGTATTCTTTATCATGCTCAGCTGAAAAAAAAGAGTAAATTCGTCAGATGACTTCTCAGTACTTTCTCTGGTCATTGATTCCATTAATTTTTCCACAGTCTAGGTCAAGCTGATTGGTCTGTAATTAACAGCTAAGGACCTACTTATCAATTTGTAAATATATATCATATTTGTCATTTCAACGTAACTGGCACAATGCCCGTTCATAGTGGTTTACATATTTTGAGAACCCTTAAAACAGTTCGTCAATGCCTGGTAACTTGTTTGATTTAATGTATGTACTTGTCTGAGGACCGTGGCATTAGTCACTGGGATCTTGCATAATGTATCTTCCTTCCATCTTGTATAATGTATCTTCCTTCCATCTTGTATAATGTATCTTCCTTCCATCTTGCATAATGTATCTTCCTTCCATCTTGTATAATGTATCTTCCTTCCATCTTGCATAATGTATCTTCCTTCCATCTTGATAATGTATCTTCCTTCCATCTTGATAATGTATCTTCCTTCCATCTTGCATAATGTATCTTCCTCCATCTTGCATAATGTATCTTCCTTCCATCTTGATAATGTATCTTCCTTCATCTTGTATAATGTATCTTCTTCCATCTTGTATAATGTATCTTCCTTCCATCTTGATAATGTATTTCCTTCCATCTTGTATATGTATCTTCCTTCCATCTTGTATTACAATGTATCTTCCTTCCATCTTGATAATGTATCTTCCTTCATCTTGCATAATGTATCTTCCTTCCATCTTGCATAATGTATCTTCCTTCAATCTTGATAATGTATCTTCCTTCCATCTTGATAATGTATTTCTTCCACTTGATAATGACTATTTATAATGTATCTTCCTTCCATCTTGATAATGTATTTTCCTTCCATCTTGCATAATGTATCTTCCTTCCATCTTGTATAATGTATCTTCCTTCATCTTGCATAATGTATCTTCCTTCCATCTTGATAATGTATCTTCCTTCATCTTGCATAATGTATCTTCCTTCCATCTTGTATAATGTATCTTCCTTCCATCTTGTATAATGTATCTTGCTTCCATCTTGTATAATGTATCTTTCTCCATCTTGTATAATGTATCTTCCTTCCATCTTGCATAATGTATCTTCCTTCCATCTTGTATAATGTATCTTCCTTCCATCTTGTATAATGTATCTTCCTTCCATCTTGCATAATGTATCTTCCTTCCATCTTGCATAATGTATCTTCCTTCCATCTTGCATAATGTATCTTCCTTCCATCTTGCATAATGTATCTTCCTTCCATCTTGTATAATGTATCTTCCTTCCATCTTGCATAATGTATTTTCCTTCCATCTTGTATAATGTATCTTCCTTCCATCTTGCATAATGTATTTTCCTTCCATCTTGCATAATGTATCTTCCTTCCATCTTGTATAATGTATCTTCCTTCAATCTTGCATAATGTATCTTCCTTCCATCTTGCATAATGTATCTTCCTTCAATCTTGTATAATGTATCTTCCTTCCATCTTGTATAATGTATCTTGCTTCCATCTTGCATAATGTATCTTCCTTCCATCTTGTATAATGTATCTTCCTTCAATCTTGTATAATGTATTTTCCTTCCATCTTGCATAATGTATCTTCCTTCCATCTTGTATAATGTATCTTCCTTCCATCTTGCATAATGTATCTTCCTTCCATCTTGTATAATGTATCTTCCTTCCATCTTGCATAATGTATCTTGCTTCCATCTTGTATAATGTATCTTCCTTCCATCTTGTATAATGTATCTTCTTCCATCTTGATAATGTATTTTCCTTCCATCTTGATAATGTATCTTCTTCCATCTTGTATAATGTATCTTCCTTCCATCTTGCATAATGTATCTTCCTTCCATCTTGATAATGTATCTTCCTTCCATCTTGTATAATGTATCTTCCTTCCATCTTGATAATGTATCTTCCTTCCATCTTGATAATGTATCTTCCTTCCATCTTGTATAATGTATCTTCCTTCCATCTTGATAATGTATCTTCCTTCCATCTTGATAATGTATCTTCCTTCCATCTTGCATAATGTATTTCCTTCCATCTTGTATAATGTATCTTCCTTCCATCTTGATAATGTATCTTTCCTTCCATCTTGATAATGTATCTTCCTTCCATCTTGCATAATGTATCTTTCTTCCATCTTGCATAATGTATCTTCCTTCCATCTTGTATAATGTATCTTCCTTCCATCTTGCATAATGTATTTTCCTTCCATCTTGCATAATGTATCTTCCTTCCATCTTGTATAATGTATCTTCCTTCCATCTTGCATAATGTATCTTCCTTCCATCTTGCATAATGTATTTTCCTTCCATCTTGCATAATGTATCTTCCTTCCATCTTGTATAATGTATTTTCCTTCCATCTTGCATAATGTATCTTCCTTCCATCTTGTATAATGTATCTTCCTTCCATCTTGCATAATGTATCTTCCTTCCATCTTGCATAATGTATCTTCCTTCCATCTTGTATAATGTATCTTCCTTCCATCTTGCATAATGTATCTTCCTTCCATCTTGTATAATGTATCTTCCTTCCATCTTGCATAATGTATCTTCCTTCCATCTTGCATAATGTATCTTTCTCCATCTTGTATAATGTATCTTCCTTCCATCTTGTATAATGTATCTTCCTTCCATCTTGTATAATGTATCTTCCTTCCATCTTGCATAATGTATCTTCCTCCATCTTGTATAATGTATCTTCCTTCCATCTTGTATAATGTATCTTCCTTCCATCTTGCATAATGTATCTTCCTTCCATCTTGCATAATGTATCTTCCTCCATCTTGTATAATGTATCTTCCTTCCATCTTGCATAATGTATCTTCCTTCCATCTTGCATAATGTATCTTCCTTCCATCTTGCATAATGTATCTTCCTTCCATCTTGCATAATGTATCTTCCTTCCATCTTGCAACATGATTATTGATTACTGAGATTTCATTTGTATATTTTTGTGTAAATACAGAGAAGAAATAATTGTTAAAATGGTACACATTTCTTTGTCATTGTTGGTTAGTTGATCTGAGTTACGTTTAAATTTAATTTTATTATTGTTATAAAATTGTTTTTTTTTAGATATATAAACTAAGTGATGTAGAATTGCTTTTTCGAAATTTTACATTGACCTCAAGTTTATTTTATAAGGGATTCTTTGTTTCCTTTAGTCAGTTCTTTTAATTTCCTCGTCACATAAAGTTGATGACTGAGACAAAGATTGACAGAGGTTGTTGCGCACGAGAAATGTGCAGCCAATGAAGGTACTTAGGTTTGTACATGGGTTTTATTCATCAAGTTGTCCTTACCTGGAGTTTACCTGGAGAGAGTTCCGAGGGTCAACGCCCCCGCGGCCCGGTCTGTGACCAGGCCTCATCACCTTATGGTATGTATTCCTTTCGATGTGCGACACGGCAACACCATGGTTACAAAGGATGTCTTCTACAACTGTTGCTAGCCTCTGGCCCACCTTATAGGTATGATCTACTTCCACTAGTGGGTCCCGCCCACATGTGACGATATCTTCAACTGTTGCGCCTCTTCTCTAGCTCCAGTATTCAACCCTCCATTCTCATGCCTTCGTATTAGATTAATGAAGTCTGCCGTGCAGGCGAGAGGCGAAACCAATAAAGCTACCGATAAAGCTACCAGTAAAGCTACTTTTTCGTATCTAGACGCTTATAAATTTTCGTCTGCGGAAGTGCATGGTGCTCACTATCTAGGTTTGGGGGTCTGTATATCACATCGAAGAAACCATACCACGAGCGGGGCTTGAACCCGCGGTTAGAGAGTCACAAAACTCCAGACCAACGCTTAGCTACTGGCCCAGCTGGCTACAATAGGATACACCCAACTAGGTATATTTATGCACCATAGGAAGGTTAGCATAGGCACCAACTCGTCGGTCTGGAGTTTTACGACTGTCTAACCGCGGGTTCAAACCCCGCCCGTGGTATGGTTTGTTTGCAATCGTTTAATTACGATTTCGTGAGTCATATCACATCGAAGATTTGTCTTCACCTCCATCGAGAAACTGAAGCCTAACATATTTTATGTCTGTCCCTTCTTCCGTTACGTGTTTTCTGATAAGACATAATATCGACACTAGACATAGAACTTGACAGAACTTTGTTTATATTATGAATATAAATGATCTGAATCCACTTGGTAAAAGAGAAAGTGACACTATAAGTTGCAAGTTGTGAATCGGAGAGGAAAAGCAAAAACGCAAACAGGAAAGTCATGACTATAAGAGAGAAAACTTAGTATGTGATCTACTATAATATTTGAAAAGCACAACGCGGAATAAAATATGGCAAGGGATAGATATATGTACAGGAAACCAAGAGTTATATACCATGAAAATGAAATGGAACAAATCATTATATATATATATATATATATATATATATATATATATATATATATATATATATATATATATATATATATATATATATATATATATATATATATATATATATATATATGTATATATATATATTGGAAAAAGGCTAGAAAAAAAGACATTCCAAAAAAGTGGATAAAATAAACCTGGAGAGGGAAAAAATCTGCTGTCACACAGTTCCATTTCCGGCTCATAACGTTACCTGCCGCCGCCGCCGCCGCCGCCGCCGCCGCCGCCGCCGCTGCCGTCGTCGCCGGTGCCGCCGCCGCCGCCGCTGCCGAATATAGACTAGTTACTCAACAAAGATCTTGATGATCAGATTGTATGAATGAATATTGTGCAAACGTAAAAGTTAAGCATTCCAGCTGTTGACTCCCACACTACTGATGCTGGATCACTATACCGTGAGTGTGGGTGGTGACTCCCACACTACTGTGGCTGGATCACTATACCGTGAGTGTGGGTGGTGACTCCCACACTACTGTGGCTGGATCACTATACCGTGAGTGTGGGTGGTGACTCCCACACTACTGTGGCTGGATCACTATACCGTGAGTGTGGGTGGTGACTCCCACACCAGTGATGCTGGATCACTATACCGTGAGTGTGGGTGGTGACTCCCACACCAGTGATGCTGGATCACTATACCGTGAGTGTGGGTGGTGACTCTCACACCACTGAGGCTGGATCACTATACCGTGAGTGTGGGTGGTGACTCCACACCACTGAGCTGATCACGATACGTGAGTGTGGGTGGTGACTCCCACACCAGTGAGGCTGGATCACTATACCGTGAGTGTGGGTGGTGACTCCCACACCACTGAGGCTGGATCACTATACCGTGAGTGTGGGTGGTGACTCCCACACCACTGAGGCTGGATCACTATACCGTGAGTGTGGGTGGTGACTCCCACACCACTGAGGCTGGATCACTATACCGTGAGTGTCGGTGGTGACTCCCACACCACTGAGGCTGGATCACTATACCGTGAGTGTGGGTAGTGACTCCCACACCACTGAGGCTGGATCACTATACCGTGAGTGTGGGTAGTGACTCCCACACCACTGAGGCTGGATCACTATACCGTGAGTGTGTGTGGTAATAAAACAGAAGATGTTTGAGTAGACTGGCCTGGGGAGGAAGCTTCTACTCCAAGTTCAGTTCAGGTAAACAACCCAGTCTTCCTTGTGGCTTACACGGTTGAGATATTTTGCCAGTCATCAAAATTTGTCTCTGGAAGGAATAGGAAACGACGTCATTATCAGGATCTGTCTTGTCATTGAGGCCGCTGGCTGTGACGTGGAGGCAGCTGCACCGCTCTGTGAGAACTGGATCATATTATTTTGTGGGGGAAGTGCTACTGGATGCTGCCTGTGGATCCAGGAAGGACATCCAGAGGCATACTGACTCGCGTTCAGCTGTAATTAGTTAAATAACATTAACACTGTTGATATTCTGTCTAAGCAAGTAGTTTTGCTAAGTTTTGCTCTGTTAATTATGGGAGAGCAATCTCACTGACTGTGTTCATTAAGCTTCGTGAGACAGAGGGAGAACTACGACAGATAATAAAATATAAGTGGCGCGTTGTTAGAGGGTCTACTATGAGAAGCGTCGCAGAATTCTTCTGTCGGTCTTTTGGGAGATTAAAAATTAATTATTCTTTGGTTAGCCGGCTAATTTATCAGCGAGTGTTGGCAAGGAAGACGAGGGTAAGGTATATAGTTTGAAAACTTGAGTATATACACCATACTAGAGTCCGAAATCAACTTGACAAGCTAAATTGGAAAATATTCACCGAGTCCTTTACCTCGTGCGCTGGTTGATTTCTCAGATTTTTTTTACGGTTTCCAATATCAGTAGATACAGTTATGAGTTGTAAGAACTCAGGCAGACAGACAGTTTCCCTCACCTCTCGGGGAGACTTGCAACATAGTGATCAGCATGCGAAGAATATGTCTCCCAGGGAAGGAAAGGACGGTGAGCATCATGAATTATTGTGACATCTTCCAAGATCATCTATGGTCTCTTTATCCAGCCTGTTTATCTGTATTCCGATGCACATTCGTGTCCCTCACAGTTGTAGGAAGGCTGCAATTTTTTTTTATGTTTTCAAGACTGATAGTGCCTCTAGTGTGGCTTCGAACTACAGATCCGTCTCCTCAAATAGATGCTCCTCCAAATTTCTGGAGATGAATACTCAGTTTCATTTCATTTAAATACTCAGGTTCAATATTGCTTTCGTAAATTTGAATCCACCACAGATTTCCTGGTGAGAGACTGTTGAACGATGTCCCAGAAGGGTATACCAGTCACGGCAGTATTATTTGAACTAGCGAAAGCCAAGGATACCACGCGTAAGAGTGTCACAATTAGACAACTTTATAAACACTGAGGAACCACCTTTTGAGTTTTTACATGACAGATGGTTGAGGTGAGGCTTCTTAATTATTGTTTGAGGAAGTTTTCTTAGCAGGAAGAATCCTGCTAAGAATCCTGAGTTTCACCTGCTTCAGTGTTGTCCTGAGAGGAAGGAGTCCTGCAGCAGTCTGTCATGAATCTCATCTGCTTCAGGGTTGCCATTCAGAGTGTTACAAGTGTTATCCCGGAAGACGTCAAGGTCTCTGTGTGGATGATTTGGCCATTCATCTGCCGGCGTCTTGCCCTGAGGTGACGTGGCCGTGTACAAGCTGCTGCCGACGACATCACAGAGTGAACTGATAAAGCTGCTTGCTAGTTTCCTGTCCACAGGTTGTGGTTGTGCGTTTCATGAGATCCAGGAGGTAACAGCCCATCCCTTACGTGTTATCGGGAGTCATCATGACTGAAAAAAAAAAACAGCGAATGAAACACTGTCATTGACCGTCTTTATGGTGATGTTTCAATACTCCAGTGAAATTAACAGTATATGCTTCACAGCGTGGGTAAAACTTAATTATATTAGTCATAACAAATGGCCAGTTTACTCTGCTGTTCACAATGATAGATGTGCACCATTACCTGAGTATCTGAATCTGCATCGGGGCATCGAGCACAAACATGGATTACAGTGCTTATTTAGGCATCATGCAGACTCTATGTAATGCTTCCTACAGGAGTTTTGGTGTGATGGCCTCCATATATTTCCAAGACTCCCAAGGCAATTTAACTCCCCCAGGTGGGAGTGAGAGCTTCCAGGGCTGTATTTTGGTTTGTTTGTCACCTCAGTCATAGTTACTTACAAGCGCTTTGAGGATCCTCAGGTTACACTTTGCAGACAACACATGAAAAAGAAACAATAATAGTAACAGCAATAATAATACGACAATTAAAATAATAAGAATAAGAATAAGAAGAAAAAGAAAAAGAAGATGAAGAAGACGAAGAAGAATATATAATAATAATAATAATAATAATAATAATAATAATAATAATAATAAAATAGTAATTAGGTTTTATCAACCTTATACAGTGATATAAAGACTAAGACTTTTGTACTGGCACCCGTGGAGAAAGTGGTGAGATGCATAAGCAAAAGACATGCTCACATGTGGGCGAGGCCCACCGGTGGCACGAGGTCCGGACCAAGAGTTCAAGGTGTGGCTGTCAGAAAAACACACAATATCGTCTACAGCCTCTTTGATAAATCTCTGGACTCCTTTATGGGCATAACTTGTGTCCATATGACAACGTCTTCAACTGCGTTTTTGCATGCATTTTCGAATGCATTGCAATGCATTGATTTTCTTGTCCTGTCTATACCTGCATATAAAAATATTTCTTATTCTAAGTAAGGTTAGGTTAAGGTAAATTAATCTATACATATCTTGTGCCTAATAAGCTGAATTGGTCAATTAGGCTGAACTTCCCTAAAAATATACATTTGACAGATTTTTTTTTATGGATTAATAGTTATATTTTTTTACATTGAAAGCGGCGTAAACAAATTATTTTGACATCAAACTTAACTTAGGAACCTCACCTTACCTAACCTCACCTTACCTAACCTCACCTTACCTAACCTCACCTTACCTAACCTCACCTTACCTAACCTCACCTTACCTAACCTCACTTTACCTAACCTCACCTTACCTAACCTCACCTTACCTAACCTCACTTTACCTAACCTCACCTTACCTAACCTCACCTTACCTAACCTCACCTTACCTAACCTCACCTTACCTAACCTCACCTTACCTAACCTCACCTTACCTAACCTCACCTTACCTAACCTCACCTTACCTAACCTCACCTTACCTAACCTCACCTTACCTAACCTCACCTTACCTAACCTCACCTTACCTAACCTCACTTACCTAACCTCACTTACCTAACCTCACTTCCTAACCCCTTACCTAACCTCACCTTACCTAACCTCACCTTACCTAACCTCACTTTACCTAACCTCACCTTACCTAACCTCACCTTACCTAACCTCACCTTACCTAACCTCACCTTACCTAACCTCACCTTACCTAACCTCACTTTACCTAACCTCACCTTACCTAACCTCACCTTACCTAACCTCACCTTACCTAACCTCACCTTACCTAACCGAACCTAATGTAATTTTTAATAAAATTCTACAAGATATATCGTAGATTAGTTTAAATTTATTTATTAATATTGCTGAAAAGCAATGATATATATATATATATATATATATATATATATATATATATATATATATATATATATATATATATATATATATATATATAAAATATATATATATATATATATATATATATATATATATATATATATATATATATATATATATATATATATATATATTTAATAAAAGATGGGGTGGTAGGGAAGTGGAATATTCAAATGGCTTCAGAAAGACATCTAAATATTCTTCCTTGAAGCCTTTTATCCACTTCTCCGAGGCTATGGGACCCACAATTTACACCAGAGGTGGACCCATTATATATATATATATATATATATATATATATATATATATATATATATATATATATATATATATATATATATGTATGTGTGTGTGTGTGTGTGTGTGTGTGTGTGTATCCACATGCACTTAATGTCGTGTACTTTACTATTTTCAGTAAAGATTTCAGAGAGTATGTTTGCGAATTGGTGGCGTAGATGTCAATTTAATCCTTAATAGAGCAGTGATGCAGTCAGTGATTGCTATTACATTTTTTCCCCTTCTGTAATGCTTCAAGAATGTCAGTACTATCTGTGTGCCTAGTCATGCACACGTAATTTGACGCTAATATTACACTGGCGTATCTTCCTGAATGATCCGTCTCTCCCAAGTTCATCTACTGATCCATGGCAGATTATTAATGATGTCGTAGTCATCGTAGGTTTGAAAGTAGATTTGCAAGATACCCTTAGGTATGTTATGTTTACAAAGAGTAACCTGACTGCTCCAGTGTCGTATATTAATGTAGTTTTAATGTTGTCTTTACAAGATGTAAGTTGTAGTCCCTGCAGAGCTCTCAGTGCTGTCTAGTTAAGTTACATATTTTGATGCCTGAAATTTGCTGGGTTTGTCTTACATCAGGTTGTAAATTTGTCTCGTTACGACTTATAAACATGAGTCAGTACAGTCTTAAGCATTATAATGTGTTGATTGACAGGATGAACATTGAACTCGTCCATGTACTCAGTCTTGACGGACCCAGCGAGTCTCTCAGAGGACACTGAGCTCGTCATGTACTCAGTCTTGACGGAACCAGCGAGTCTCTCAGGAGACATTTCCAAACATGTGGTATTTTGACAATTATTTTGATATTTCATAAAATATATCGATTCTGTTAAAAAAATGCTGTCAATTCTTTAAAAAGTGAAGTAGATACTTAAAATCATGTCAATAATTTAAACATCACAATTATTATAATGGTGCACAGCACTGAAAAGGTGAACAAGAAACAAAAATAGCCAGCCATTTCTTAAATATCAAAATCATTTTCAAAACTCTTAACATTATTTTTAAGCATCAGCATCAAGCTTTAAGGTAAGACGCATGTGCAGCAGTTTGGGTATTTTGGGTATGATAGTAAAGATGCCCCACTGTGGCACGTGCCCTTTACTTTTAAACTTTATGTTCATACTTAAAAATCATTTTAGCGTTTCAAAAAATTATTAGTTTCAAAAAGTTATTTCGACACCTAAGAAGTGGGTGGCGAGTGTGTGTTTGTATTGTGTGGAATGACAATCTAAAAGACGCCTTCACGCAAGTGTAGGAGAAATTTACGGTATATGTTCCACGATTTGTTGTTGTTTATTAGGGAAATGAGTCAGAGAGCATGTTGACGACCGTCCACCAACACTGGAAATACCGCGACGAGAACGACACCCCAGGAGGGTGCCCTGGAGGGTGGAGCATACTCCCTCACGTGGTCCTCATGTGGTACCCTGGAGGGTGGAGCATACTCCCTCACGTGGTCCTCATGTGGTACCCTGGAGGGTGGAGCATACTCCCTCACGTGCTCCTCATGTGGTACCCTTGGAGGGTGGAGCATACTCCCTCACGTGGTCCTCATGTGGTACCCTGGAGGGTGGAGCATACTCCCTCACGTGCTCCTCATGTGGTACCCTTGGAGGGTGGAGCATACTCCCTCACGTGGTCCTCATGTGGTACCCTGGAGGGTGGAGCATACTCCCTCACGTGCTCTTCATGTGGTACCCAGGAGAGTGGAGCATACTCATTCACGTGGTCCTCATGTGGTACCCAGGAGGGTGGAGCATACTCCCTCACGTGGTCCTCATGTGGTACCCTGGAGGGTGGAACATACTCTCTCACGTGGTCCTCATGTGGTACCCTGGAGGGTGGAGCATACTCCCTCACGTGGTCCTCATGTGGTACCCTGGAGGGTGGAGCATACTCTCTCACGTGGTCCTCATGTGGTACCCTGGAGGGTGGAGCATACTCCCTCACGTGGTCCTCATGTGGTACCCTGGAGGGTGGAGCATACTCTCTCACGTGGTCCTCATGTGGTACCCTGGAGGGTGGAGCATACTCCCTCACGTGGTCCTCATGTGGTACCCAGGAGAATGGAGTATACTCCCTCACGTGGTCCTCATGTGGTACCCAGGAGGGTGGAGCATACTCCCTCACGTGGTCCTCGTGGTACCCAGAAGGGTGGAGCATACTCCCTCACGTGGGCTTCATGTGGTACCCAGGAGAATGGAGCATACTCCCTCACGTGGTCTTCATGTGGTACCCAGGAGGATGGAGCATACTCCCTCACGTGCTCCTCATGTGGTACCCAGGAGGGTGGAGCATACTCCCTCACGTGGTACCCAGTAGGGTGGAGCATACTCCCTCACCTCATCCCCCACCATACAACCACCACAACGTTCCTCTTAGACTCTCTTCTCCCATTGTACCTACCCCTCCGCCCTGATCCCTAACAACCCCTCCGCCCTGATCCCTAACAACCCCTCCGCCCTGATCCTAAACATCCCCTCCGCCCTGATCCCTAACAACCCCTCCGTCCTGATCCCTAACAACCCCTCCGCCCTGATCCCTAACAACCCCTCTGCCCTGATCCCTAACAACCCCTCCGCCCAGATCCCTAACAACCCCTCCGCCCTGATCCCTAACAACCCCTCCGCCCTGATCTTTAACAACCCCTCCGCCCTGATCCCTAACAACACTCCCACCCTGATCCCTAGCAACCCTCCCACCCTGATCCCTAGCAACCCTCCTGCATCAACCCCTTAGTCTTGCCTGTATATAATTTAAGTTACTTACGGAAATTTTGAATTATTGTCAGATATAATCAAGGAATGATTTTAAAAAAAAGGAAAGAAGCTTTCCATAAACATATGATTTTAAAAACGTAAGAGGGAAATTAAAGTTCGTTGCAAATTTAGTAAATAATGAAAAACTAATATTTTTTACCATAACCATAAAACTTACATATTAATATAAAATAAACAGATCACAACATAATAGTGGAACAGACATGTATGCAGTCAGCAGGATTCGAAGCCACGTCAAGGAAGGCTGGCAGGGTTCCTCAAGTGGCACTCTAAAATTTAGACCACTCGGCCACAGATGCCTCAAAAGCTGGGCAGCCTTGTTTACAAGCCATGATTCTTTCCAGCCCAAGTACATTAGTGAGCCTCCAGTATGGTTCATTAGTGAGCCTCCAGTATGATTTCAAGCTATTTCATTCTCTTCCTCTATGTTCTGACCTCACATACACAAACAAACGGTTATACAGAGAGAACTGCGATATATATTATATATATATATATATATATATATATATATGGAACAACGAATAGGCAATCTTGACACCCATGATGCCTTGTACTTCCTCACAAAATGCTTGAGTCTGCCCAGGTTGACATATTTCCTAAGATGTGCTCCTTCATATGATAATCCTATACTGCACGAATATGACAGTATCCTGAGGCAGATCTTTACTAAAGTACTTAACCTTACTCTAGAAGATGGGCAGTGGGACCAAGCTACACTCCCAGTCAGACTAGGAGGCATTGGTGTCCGCAAGTCATCTCAGATTGCTCTACCTGCTTTCCTGTCTTCATGCATTGCATCCAGAGGGCTTGTAGCAGCAATTCTCCTGAACATCTTAGGGACACGATTGGAATCCATGACCAAAAGTTCGTTGATGGAGCCAGGATCTGGGATAACCTAACAGGCTCTGAAACCAGGCCTGCTCCCCCAACAACTACAAACAGTCGCACTGGGATGGCCCAATAGTAGAGAATATAGCCTCAGCAATGCTTCAGAGTGTGTCAGGGAAGGATAGAGCCCGCCTACTTGCAGTGAGAGCTCCTCATGCAGGGGACTTTCTTTTGGCTGTTCCCAACTCCAGCCTTGGCACACGCCTCGACCCACAGACCATCCGCATTGGTGTTGCCCTTCGACTTGCCGCCCCTATTCTCGCCGAACACAGGTGTATTTGTGGCAGTGAAGCAGCAGACCGATTCGGGTACCATGGTCTTGTGTGTCGTAAATCCGAGGAAAGATTGCAAGACATGAAGAGGTTAATAACATTATCAAGAGGAGCCTCACAACAGCCGGATGCCCAGCAGTAAGGGAACCACCCCAACTATGCAGATCTGATGGCAACCAAAAGCGTCCAGATGGTATCACCCTTCAAGCCTGGACAGACGGCAAGCAGGTGGTGTGGGACTACACATGTGCATCTACCTTGGCTGATACCTATCTCCAGTACACCAGGGAGGAAGGAGGGGCTGCTGCCACCTTCAGGGAGTCCCAGAAGTCGAGAAAATATGGAGAACTTGCCCATCATTATATGTTTGTTCCCATAGGCTCAGAGACCCTTGGCTCATGGGGAAAGAGTGCATCTAAGTTCCTCAAGGAGCTGGGCAAAAGACTCAACAGGGTAACTAGGGATCCCAGGGCAGCTAGTTTTCTGTTCCAGCGACTCAGCGCTGCTGTTCAGAGGGGTAATGCATGCTGTATTCTGGGCACGCGCACCAGCTCGGAAGAGCTGGATGAGATTTTCGCATTATAATCAGTGACAAAGATGTAACAATATGTACTAGACATGTATCTCTCACCTCGTGTACTGTATATATATATATATATATATATTCTATTTTGTGTTTGTGTATGTTGTGTGTGGTGCTACACAGTGGTGTATCAGTAAGAGATGTTTACTTGTGTAGTGCTCACTCAGCGGTATCAGCCCTGGCTGTTAGGGTACTCAGTGGTCGTGACTCAACCCTGCCCTGGCTCCCACGATGCTCACTCAGTCAGTGATACGAACCCTGGCTGCCAGGGTACTTTGTGACTCAACTCGGCCCTGACTTCCATAAGGAATGGGGATGGGGGTTGAAGGGTTCGCAGTAAATAAACAAAAACAAAGCTGTCTCGTGATTGGTCGCGATCTCCTCTCCTCTTCTCTCTCTCTCTCTCTCTCTCTCTCTCTCTCTCTCTCTCTCTCTCTCTCTCTCTCTCTTCTCTCTTCTCTCTCTCTCTCTGAATATTAAGTCAGTTGCAATGTTGCATGAAGGACTGACGACACTCAGGAACACTGCGTCGTCAACCTGAAGTACAAAAAAGCGTTTGTTTGTGTGGATGTTTGTGTTAGCTGTCTTAGCATGGGTGTGTGTGTGTGGTCCTTGTACCTGCTCTTAAAGCTTTGTACATTGCGTGCCTCTGTCAGAAATGTAGTAGTGCCGCAGTAGTGTTGGGTGGTAGTTATGTCTAAGTAATACTCGAATTTAGTCAAGTGTGACTCATGATCAATGGGCATCAGCGCTGGAGTGACCTTTCGACGGGCACTGCCCACAGTTAATTAAAGTCCTGGTAGCGGTGATGCAAGGTCGTGTCACTGCCCTCTGTACCCACATACTACTTTCTGTACAATAAACACTAGAACTAGAAGTAGAGCCCATGATCCATGCCCAGGTAGGGTAGATGTCTATGTGTAGTTCTCAGTGATCACTAAGACACACAGTCGGTGTCAGTGTTACACAGGAAAGTCTGGCTGAGCCATTTTTATGGAATGTCTACTTCAATGACCTTCACTTCATCCCAGAATCCCTTGAGTGTACTCTGAGTACCTCCACTACTTCCTCACCGACATCATTCCACTTTCCTCCCATCCTGAGGTCAGGTTAGGTAAGGTGTGTCAGAAAACAGGACAAGTGTTTCCTGGTGCGGGTCTTATGATGACCAGCAGCTGGAGCTATTGGTCATCTGACCGAGACCTTCAGCTGGCTTACTGGTCCCCCCCCCCCTTTAAAAAATTATGGTTAATATTATATAACCCTTACAAATATCTAATACTTCCTGACCCTGACATCCGTGTGGCTCATTAGTGTCTAACTTCCAGTTGTGTCCACAAGTTCCCTTTTCTCGACTCTCAAACTATCTACCCTCTCAGTTCCCCCTTAGTATTTTGTACGTTGTTATCATGTCTCCCCTGGTTCTTCTGTGCTCCAGTGTGGTTACATATAATTTCATAGCTGATCCCCCTAACACAGAAACAAGCTTCTGTACTTTTTCCAGTTTCTTAACATGTGCTGTGTACTCCACGAAGAGCCTAACATGACTTTGTTGAGTGTGTTCGTGGGAGAGTGTGCGCGCGCGCGTGTGTTTGTGTGTGAGGCGTGTTAGTCATATGGTGGGAACTAGCGTGTGGAGGTTAGGGTGGGGGTGTGGGGGTGATGGTAGGGGTGTGGGGGAGGATGGGAGAGTTTTTAGGGGTGGGGCTGGGGTGTTTTTCCCAGGTTAGAATCCCAGTCCCAGACACAAGTCGCTGCAAATCTCGCCCACCACAGTTCCCATTCCCACGGAAATTGAACCTTGCGTAAAAGTTGAAAATAGTGAGCATTAACACGGATGATCGTAGAGACTGGTAGCTAGGGAAGAGGGGGTGGGGAAGGGAATAAATGAGAGAAAGGGAGGAGAAGGAAGTATTAACAAGGAAAGAAGGGAGAAGCAAGGGGTGGGGAGGAAGAGGAACGAAGGAAAGAATGGAGGCGAGGGTGGTGAAAGGTGATGATAATAATAATAATGGAGGAAAGTTGGATAAAGAAGGCAAACAGAGGAGAGGAGAGAGGAGGAAGAGGAACAGAGGAAAGGAGGGAAAGAAGAGATAACAGTTAACCTTCACTCAGGTATCTTGACCTACCTGTACAGAGTGTGTATACTAATACAGAATAATACTGGCAGAACAGTAGTAGAAGAATTGTACTAGCAGAATAGTAATAGCAGAATAGTACTAGCAGAATAGTACTAGCAGAATAGTACTAGAAGAATAGTACTAGCAGAATAGTACTAGCAGAATAGTACTAGCAGAATAGTACTAGAAGAATAGTACTAGCAGAATAGTACTAGCAGTATGGTACTAGCAGAATTGTACTAGCAGAATAGTATTAGCAGAATAGTACTAGCAGAATAGTACTAGAAGAATAGTACTAGGAGAATAGTATTAGCAGAACAGTACTAGAACAATAGTAATAGCAGAATAGTACTAGCAGAATAGTACTAGAAGAATAGTACTAGCAGAATAGTACTAGCAGAATAGTACTAGCAGAATAGTACTAGAAGAATAGTACTAGCAGAATAGTACTAGCAGTATGGTACTAGCAGAATTGTACTAGCAGAATAGTACTAGCAGAATAGTACTAGAAGAATAGTACTAGGAGAATAGTATTAGCAGAACAGTACTAGAACAATAGTACTAGCAGAATAGTACTAGAAGAATAGTACTAGCAGAATAGTACTAGAAGAATAGTACTAGCAGAATAGTACTAGCAGAATAGAACCAGCAGAACAGAACTAGCAGACTAGAACCAGAAAAACAGAACGAACAGAACAGTACTATCAAAACAGAACTAGCAGAATAGCGTAGAACTACCTGAACGTAATTCAATGCTCGTAAGACAAGTTATAAACGTAAAAACGTTAAAAAAACTTTCTGTTATAGTTTTGCTGTGCATACATGTCTGTACGTCTGTTGTGATCTGAGTGTAGTGTCTTTGATACGGTTATGTTACGTATCAGATCGTCGTTGCTAGTGAAGATGAGGTCCAGCGTATTTTCTAGTCTTGTAGGCTCTAATATTTGCTGGTTTAAGGTGAATTTGGTGCAGAGATTTAATAGCTCGTGTGTGTGTGTCTGAATTTTCGTGGTGCACTCTGCCCCAGGCCCAGACTCATGGAACTCCGTGTTCATCAAGAACTGCAAGAAGCCCCTGTCACGTGCCTTCAGTATTCTATGGAGAGGGAGCATGGACACAGCGGTCATCCCACACTCACTAAAAACAACAGACATAGCCCCACTCTACAAAGGTGGCAGTAAAGCAATTGCAAAGAACTACAGACCGATAGCACTAACATCCCATATCATAAAAAAAATAATTGAAAGGTTCTAAGAAGCAAGATCGCCAACCACCTAGACACCCATCAATTACACAACCCAGGGCAACACGGGTTTAGAGCAGGTCGCTCCTGCCTGTCCCAGCTACTGGACCACAATGACATGGTCCTGGATGCTATAGAGGATAAGTAATAACCCGGCAAATTGGCAGGAAGCAAGAGTCATCTTCCCTTGTTCCTCTTGCCTTGAAAGGAATATTTTAGAATCGGCAATTATTAAGCATGATCAGCAGTCATTATACAATATCAGTGATGGGTTGTTCAAATTTGATGCGTTTTTAGTTGAGGCAACAGTACACACGGCGAGGGCCTGGGTTCGATTCCCAGCCAGGGCAGAAACATTGGGCGTGTGTATTTACACCTGTTGTCTATGTTCCCCATCAGTAAAATGGGTACCTGGGTGTTAGTCGACTGGTGTGGGTCGCATCCTAGGACACTGACCTAATCTGCCCGAAATGCTCAGCATAACAAGGGACTTTCTATATAGTAGTATGTCACTGATGTCAGCTAGGCCTGTATACCATGTACATGTACTTGTAGTAAATAAAGATATTATATTATTATTATTATTTTATACCAATGCATTAGACTGTCTTAAATGTTGTGCCACACCGAGGAATTAGGGCCTATTTTTCCTGCAGTTTCTGAAGGTTGAACCAGAGTTTGCCTCAGAATTATGTGGGATGAATAACTGTGGCCGTCTTCTTTGTAATTACAGTTGCCTCTCTCTTTAAATGAATTTATTTTAATGAGCCCCATTTGCTTTGTATAAATTTTAGAAGTCTTCCCTTTAAATGTTCCCGTTTTCTCGTCCCTTTAATTGGACCCACTTTCTCGTGGATGGCTACTCCATAATTGCCAGTGACTTCTATATCACTGACAATATAATTATGTATTTAAAATTACTTATATCATAGCGGAGTATGATCGAATTTTTTATTATTGTTACGTTACTTTCGTTTAGGTTATTACAATATCAATACTTGTGGGATTTTTCTAATGCTATAATAGTCATCCTTCTGGCTATGGGCACTGGTATGCCTGGGGCACTTCCTGTACCCTTCTCTCTCTCTCTCTCTCTCTCTCTCTCTCTCTCTCTCTCTCTCTCTCTCTCTCTCTCTCTCTCTCTCTCTCTCCAGTGAAAACGTCCTTTGGGATCTTATTTGCTTGGACATCCTCCTATTTTCTTCAACTTTGCAAGCTCCTGATGATGTGTTGATTGCAATACGAAAGACCTAGAGCTATCATTCTACTCCCCCTGTGGTTGTTTTGCATCCTGTATCGCTTGGTTTGCGATATTTGCAAAATATATATATATATATATATATATATATATATATATATATATATATATATATATATATATAACACAGAAAGATGGATGTATTGCTTGAACCGCGGACCTGGGATTGACAGGTCCAATGCTATACAGCTGAGGTATGGAGTCCATGTTTCCTTCAGTGGTCCAACAATAACTCAACTGACTCCTCACCACAGCCCAGGAGCTGTAGTGAGAAGTCAGTACCTCCCTCAGAGATACATAGTCCATAGTGCTGCTGACGGAGACATGGACAGAAGTATCAGTGTTTATCTCAGTGCTGAGAGCATCAGTGTGTATCTCAGTGCTGAGAGCATCAGTGTGTATCACAGTGCTGAGAGCATCAGTGTGTATCTCAGTGCTGAGAGCATCAGTGTGTATCTCAGTGCTGAGAGCATCAGTGTGTATCTCAGTGCTGAGAGCATCAGTGTATACGTTGCTGCCATTTATTATGTTCCAGTTTTTACAACGCCATAACAAACTCTTTTGATGGCTTATTTATTTTTTGCTTACATTTTTCTCATTACGTTTTTTGTTGGTGGTGCCTCGTTAATAAGAACAACAAAGACACGAGCTAACTTTGTCCCGTTGTGAAAGACTTCCTGATCTGTGTTGCTGTGGTGTCCAGCGGTAAGAACACAGGAAATAGTGACAGTACCCTCGAGTGTGTAAACGTTCTGATGAAAAAGTTGACATTGTGAAGGAAAAAAAAAAAAAGACACGCCAATTTCTAAGTGAGGTTTCGATACCGTGAAGGGATGGAGGTTGGCGGCCGGATGTGTTGTTTGTAGGAGACAAAAACCTTCCCTGAGGAAGGTGGAGGTAATGACACCTGGCAGCCATGAGGCGCTTCTTACAACTGTCTTCTTAATCTCTCTTAACTTAATTTTTCCTTACCAGGTACACAACGTCAATTTCTTAACGCTTCTTGTAAACTGATAAACAATATTTTATTTGTTTAAAGTTAAGTTATGAGAGATTAAGGAAGGTTAGAATGGAGTATATTCGCTTATAAAAAAAATTATGTTTAACCACGAATGAGACAGTCAAAAAAAAAAACGCGGTACGTCTGGTAACGAGGTGATTAAGAGTTACCAGAAAACGTTCATATCTGGGCGATTACTACTCATGGTGTGATTAATAATAGCGTAGGGACTTTTGTTATATGTACTGGAATTTTTATTTTAGGTACTTTTTTTATCAATCATATTTTGTATCGTTTCTCTGGGCTATTCACTTGAGAAGTGACCCCCAGACGCCTGTGACCACAAGCAAGGGTGTAACCATTAAACTAGGCTGAACTGTAATTTCAGGAACTAATGCAAGTAAACAGCGCACTTCATCTGTTTGTACAATTTGTATTCTCACTCCAGCGTTCACTGAACGTCCACTGTCTCTTCAGTTGCACTTGCAACACAGCTCTCATTATCTCAAGTCCACTCATCCGAAGAGTTCGAAAAAGACAGCCAAAAGTAGTGCAAAAGTGCGGAGAATTGATGGAGGGAAGTCCCATTGGAGAAGTGGGGGTGGCGGGGCGCGTCTTGGGAATCTCCCAGAGTGTCACGCTTCCCCGCCCCTCCACCAATATCCCTAACACGCTAAGTTTACCCTGTCCTCGCTCAGAAAATCTGCATCTATTTTAAATGAGGTCGAGACTGTATATATATATATATATATATATATATATATATATATATATATATATATATATATATATAATACACACATACACAAAGAAAGCCTTTTAAGTGCAGTGAACACTGGCAATAATGTGGGTTTTTCTTTCGGTCTCATTAACATGTAAGAAGACGGGTAAATCTTACTAATTGCTATTTACGTTTAGTAGTTATCAGTCTTTACTGTCTTATCTTTTGTTAATCTTTTTTATTCTTGTAATGCTTACTTTGCAGTTACCCCCCGGAAGTAAGTTACATTCCTTTCCCCGTAATTTTACGTCATGGAAATCGATAAAAATGCTAGTTACAAGCATATGCATGACTACTAGGGATATATATGGCTATTGGGATACACATGGCTACAAGCATATGCATGGCTACTAGGGATATATATGGCTATTGGGATACACATGGCTACAAGCATATGCATGACTACTAGGGATATATATGGCTATTGGGATACACATGGCTACAAGCATATGCATGGCTACTAGGGATATATATGGCTATTGGGATACACATGGCTACAAGCATATGCATGGCTACAGGGATTCACGTGGTTACAGGATACACATGGCTACAATGGATATACATGACTAAATAGATGCACATCGCTACTGGGATACACATGACTACAGGGATACGCATAGCATCATGGATACGCATGCCTACGTGGGTATACACAGCTACATGAAAACGCATTGTTACATGGATATACATGGCTTCATGGACACACATGGATACACATGGCTACATGGACACACATGGATACGCATGCTCATCCCTATCATCGTTTCTTACCCTGGAAGATGGAAGGGAAACGGTACAGGTATAACAAATTGTCATAACAGACAGGAAAATAATTATCGGCCCGGGTTAGCCTAGACGACAGAGCGTCGGACTTTCAATTTGCGGACCTCAGTTGGAGCCTCTCGTCCACCCTTCTGTACCTGCCATCACACATCATCATGAGACCGAAAAGACCAGCAGTCCTGCCGGATTATATGTTCTTGTTTTCTTCCGCTTATATCTTCAATTGGAGGTCAGTTATTGGCGGGTGAATGTGGGAGTCACTGCCTGAGTGTGAGAGAGTCACTTCCTGCGCGTGAGAGTCACTGCCTGCGTGTAAGAGTCGCTTCCTATGGAAGGGAGTCACTGCCTGCATGTGAGTCTCTCTTCCTGCGTGTGGGAGTCACTTCCTGCGTGTGAGTCACTTCCTGCACGTGAGAGTCACTTCCTGCATGTGGGAGTCCCTAAGTGTGGCAGTCACTTCCTAGGTGTAAGTTGCTTCCTACGTGTGTAACTGCCTGCGTGTGGGAATCACTTCCTGCGTGTAGTAGTCTCTTCCTATGGGAGGGAGTCACTTCCTGCGTGTGAGAATTATTTCCTGCGTGTGGCAGTAATTTCCTGCTGGTGTGAGTCACGTCCTGTGTGTGTGAGTCACTTCCCCTGTGCGTGAGTCACTTCCTGCATGTGAAGTCACTTCATGCGTATGGGAATCACTTCCTGCGTGTGTGAGTCACTTCGTGCTTGTAGCATTCACTTTCTGCTTGTGGGAGTCAGTTCCTGCGTGTGAGTTACTTCCTGCATGTGGAAGTCACTTCCTGAGTGTGATAGTCACTTTCTGTGGGAGAGAATCACTTCCTGTGGAAGTCACTTCCTGCGTGTGAGAGACACTTCCTGCGTGTGGTAGTCGCTTCTTATGGGAGGGAGTCACTTACTGCTTGTAGGAGTCACTTTCTGTGTGTGGGAGTCACTTACTGCGTGTAGGAGTCACTTCCTGTGTGTGGGAATCGCTTCTTATGGGAGGGAGTCACTTACTGCGTGTTGGAGTCACTTCCTGCATGTGGGAGTCATTTCCTGTTTGTGGGAGTCACTTCCTGCATGTGGGAGTCATTTCCTGTTTGTGAGTCACTTCCTGCATGTGGAGTCATTTCCTGTTTGTGGGAGTCACTTCCTGCATGTGGGAGTCATTTCCTGTTTGTGGGAGTCACTTCCTGCATGTGGGAGTCATTTCCTGTTTGTGGGAGTCACTTCCTGCATGTGGGAGTCATTTCCTGTTTGTGGGAGTCACTTCCTGTGTGTGAGAGTCACTTCCAGTCTTCCAGACAACCACGATTACCAAGGTCAAGTCTGTGAAAACGTTTGATTTGGATAATTATTGACTGACACATGTCAAGTTGATCAACAATTTCCTGTTGCAGCAAGACATGTGGAATTAGGTGTGTACATGTGTGTGTGTGCTCACCTAGTTGTGGTTGCAGTGGTCGATTCACAGCTCCTGGCCCCGCCTCTTCACTGGTCACTACTCGGTCACTCTTCCTGTTCCATGAGCTTTATCATACCTCTTTTTAAAGCTATGTATGGATCCTGCCTCCACTACATCACTTCCCAGACTATTTCAATTCCTGACAACTCTGTGACTGAAGAAATACTTCCTAACATCAATGTGATTCATCTGAGTCTTCGACTTCTAATTGTGAACCCTTGTTGCTGTGTCCCATCTCTGGAACTTCCTGTCTCTGTCCACCTTGTCGATTCCTCTCAGTATTTTATATGTCGTTATCATATCATCCCTATCTCTCCTGTCCTCCAGTGTCGTCAGGTCGATTTCCCTTAATCTCTCCTTGTAGGACATTTTCCTTAGCTCCGGGACTAGTCTTGTTGCTTACCTTTTCACTTTCTCTAATTTCCTTACGTGCTTTGCTAGTTGTGGGTTCCAAACTGGTGCTGCATACTCCAATATAGACATGACGTACACGGTGTACAAGGTCCTGAACGATTCCTTATTGAGATGTCGGAATACTATTCATAGGTTTGCTAGGCGCCCATATGCTGCAGCAATTATTTGGTTGATGTGCGCCTCAGGAGATGTGACCGGTGTAATATTCACCCCAAGGTCTTCTTTGCTCTTCCCCAATCTTCATGACTTTGCACTTAGTGGGGTTGAACTCCAGAAACCAGCTTCTGGACCAGCCCTGCAGCCTGGTCCTTATCCGATTGAATTCTTCTCATCATCTGCAAACAGGGACACTTCTGAGTCTATTCCTTCCGTCACGTAGTTCACATATGCCAGAAACAGCACCGGTCCTAGGACTGACCCCTGTGGAACCCCGATCGTCACAGGCGCCAACTCTGACACCTCGTCACGTACCATAACTTGTTGTTGCCTACCTGTCAGGAATTCTCTGATCCATTGCAGTGCCTTCCCTGTTATACCTGCCTGGTCCTCCAGCTTTTGCACTAATCTCTTGTGTGGAACTGTGTCAAAAGCCTTCTTACAGTCCATGAAAACACAATCTACCCACCCCTCTCTCTCTTGTCTTACTGCCGTCACCTTGTCATAGAACTCCAGTAGGTGTGTGACACAGGATTTCCCGTCCTTGAAACCGTGCTGGTTGTCGTTGATAAGCTCATTCCTTTCTAGGTGCTCCACCACTCTTCTGATAATCGTCTCCATGACTTTGCATACTGTGTGTGTGTGTGTGTGTGTGTGTGTGTGTGTGTGTGTGTGTGTGTGTGTGTGTGTGTGTGTGTGTGTGTGTGTGTGTGTGATAGTTCGTCATATCAATTTTCAAAACATCCAGAAGTTATGACACAAAGTCTCATCATCTTGGATTCTATTCCAGTTGTCTACTTCAGTTTTGCCCAAAAAATATTATATTGTTTTCTTTACCCAAATTCTGTTTTCCCAGTTGAGGCGTCCATGATTTACACCCCGTGTATTCACGTATTATTTTACAGTTGAAATTTCACCTGGATACTATAGTTTTTTTTTTTTCACAAGTTTATCAACTACGGTATTTAGGCTGTAATGTAAATTTAGCAAGCAGTTCTCACTTTTAAGACTGGCAACACTAGTGCTCACCTTTAAGACTGGCAACACTTGGCCCTCCCACTTTTACACTATCATCCTGTTTTAAAGATTCCTGGCCTCCAGGGCTCTATCATACTTGTACATGAAGCTTCTTATTGCATCTGCGTTCAGCATTTTCTTATCCAGTTCACTTTACATCCAAGTCACTCTAAAATTTCCTGACGTGTTTATGACACATTCTAGTTGTTGCTCTCACCTATGTATCCTTGTTCCTTGCCCGCTGTATCAGTGCCTGTTAAGTATTTATGTGTCGCTATCACGTTGCATCTGGTTCTTCGGACTTTCAAGGTAGTTAAGTTCAGGTAAGTTAGTCTCTCCTAATACACTACGTAGCCACAACACGTGTACGAAACACATGTGTGACGGATATTCTCTTCAGATTCCTTTAATATGCTTAGAAGAAAATGACGGGGAAAAGCTTGGGTCGAGATCTGAGGCAGTTTTTTTTATAGGCTTATTTTAAATTAGAAATTAAATAATGGTAAAGTAATTACTTACGAGATCCCTTATTTTGCCAAGTGTTGTAAAATCAGAACAAGAACAAAAAAATAATAAAAAAAGTCATTTCCTGTTTAATAGCCACAATCACGACTAAAATTAGCCCAAAATTTTTTTTGTATTTTTCTAAATTTAATGCTATAATTTTTTTTGCATTTCCACATTTCACCACATTTGTAGAACGATAAAGAGGCCTAGCATTACAACATTTATCAGGCACATGTTATCACGAAATCGTCAGGTATGAAATTCAAATTGGGGTCTAGAATCAATGATGCATTATCAGCTATTTCCTTGCACAGTGTGTAAGAGCGAGAGTATGTGGGGTTTCACATGCAGTCAGGACACATGAATATGTGTAAATCCTTTACAAAGACCGAGGGAGGTGACCTTGTACGGAAGAGTTTGGTATAAACCTTGATAATAGATACCAGCAAGTTAGTTTAGAAAAACAAGTAAGCAAACACTAGGACACATTTATTAGAAAACGTGATACTCAACCAGGCAAAGTACCACCTACCCAAGAAAGCAGGAGTCACATGATCCCATTGTCTACCCGTCCTCATCCCAACATGATGGCATTCTTCAGGTCACCATGCGTCACTCACACCTCACTCAGGTCACCATGCGTCACTCACACCTCACTCAGGTCACCATGCGTCACTCACACCTCACTCAGGTCACCATGCGTCACTCACACCTCACTCCAGGTCACCACTGGCCCTGTCACTCACACCTCACTCAGGTCTACCATGCGTCACTCACACCTCACTCAGGTCACCATGCGTCACTCACACCTCACTCAGGTCACCATGCGTCACTCACACCTCACTCAGGTCACCATGCGTCACTCACACCTTCACTCTCCGCCTATATATAATGTCTTTTTAACTTTTGTGTTTGAAGTGATCAAGGTCCCAGGACCGAAACTTTTTCTAAATAAATGTCCTAGTGTTTGCTTACGTGTTTTTCTAAACAAGGGAGGAGCTTGATGGTAGCAGGGAAGGTAGACTGGCGGTTTGAGGACCATTATTTCAGCCCTTAACTGGTTGTTGAAGTTATTACATTTGCTTCTAGGTTTGAGGACTTGAACCTGGTATTCTTCTGTAAGGTCCTAAACTTCTGGACTAAGTAGCAGTTGACACCTAAAGATCTGAGAGTACTTTTCTGTTCTGTCCTTGAGAGCAGAATGTTTACCGTCACTCTTACTAATACCATCTGAACGAGTAAGAAAATGAAGAGAAAGAAAGAGACAGTTATCCATGCTAGCGCGTAAATAATAGTGTTATTTGTAGACATTCACAACCAGATTTCTTGAGGGTCGTGTGTATCAAGCATACAAAAAAAAAAAGTAGAGAATTACAAGAACATCTGTATCGCTGTAGAAAATGATAACTCTTTTGAATCATGTTATTCATCGTGAAAGATATGTGGGACCTCTGTAAGAGGTCTGCCCGTCTTCTTTTCACTGTAATAAAGACTGTCAAATGGGTAAAGAATGAAGGCACTTTCAAGAGTTAAAATCTCTCATAATTATGTCTAATGCGCTCAGTGTGTGCTCGCTTTCTGTTCGTCTGGCAGAACTTTACATCCCCTTTATATGTTTATTCTGTTGTGGTGTTATAACTGGGTAATTTTTTATGGATAGAAGACTACCTAACCCAACCAAAGTGAGAATTTTGCTGCAAACCTTGTGTGAGAATTCCACATAGATGTTTTTGGGAGTTAAGAGGATAGGTTAGGTTAGGTAAGATTTGTCAGGAAACAGGACTAGTGTTTCCTGACGTGAATCTTAGCCATATGATGACCAGCAGCTGGAGCTTTTGGTCATCTGACCAAGGCCTTCCGCTGGCCTACCGATCCACTCCTTTCAAAATGATGGCTATGAATATAGTCAGAGGATAGGATGAAGAGGAGCGCCCACTCTTCTTACCTGTGTTGCAGGAAAATTGACTCCATGATCTGAGAGCTCAATGCAAAGTTGGGTGTTACTCTAGTGAAAGCTTTCCTCAGTTACGTCCGCCTAGCTACTTTCTCGGGGGACGGCAGTTAGTGAAGATACTCTTCCTACTTCCGTCTCTCAAAACTTCTACGACTACTGACGAAGCAGATGCTGAAATCCATGACTTGCTGAATTCAAGAGCATCTCCAGTTTTGTCATTTAAGTAGAAATCGTACTTAACAAAAGAGTTCCTAAATAGATTGCTAGTATCTATTAAAACGTTCAAAACTTAATATCCTCTAAGATCTAACAATTTATATAAAAAGTATTTGTGGTTAACAACCCCTAGAATATAACAATTTATACGACAAATAACCATTTTTGTCTGGGTTTGTCTACCTTACCTGTATGTTAAGAACTAAGTTAATGGACGAATTCAGCCTTGTAACTAACCACTGACTTCTCCAGGGAGGCAGCCCTGACGCTAGGGAGGAGCTCTTAATCCAAGGAGTGTGACCTATCCTCCCTCTCCTTGAATCTAACCCGAGCACCTCCCTGTATGGCCCCTGTGGGATTACCGCTTCCTCCTAAATATAATAAAGATAAATATTTTACACTGTATACCTGGAGAAGATTTCGGGGATCAACGCCGCGGGGGCGTTGATCAACGCCGCGGGGGCGTTGATCAACGCCGCGGGGGCGTTGATCAACGCCGCGGGGCGTTGATCAACGGCGGGGGCGTTGATCAACGCCGCGGGGGCGTTGATCAACGCGGCGGGGGCGTTGATCAACGCGGCGGGGGCGTTGATCGCCAGTGATTCAGAATTCTTACAACAGCATTAAATTTGTAAATATTATTGTTTATTATTATCATTATTAGCAGTAGTAGTAGTGTAGTAGCAGAAGTAATAGTAGCTAGAAGTAGATAAGTAGCAGAGAGTAGAGTGAGGCAGTAGAGAGAGCTGCAGCAGCAGTAGAGTAATAGTAGTAGTAGCATGAGCAGCAGAGTAGAGTAGAGCGCAAGCAGACAGAGCAGCATGAGTGCAGTAAAGAAGCTAGTGCGAGCAGGCAGCAGAGCAGCAGCAGCAGCAGCAGCAGCGCAGAGCAGCAGCAGCAGCAGCAGCAGCAGCAGCAGCAGCAGCAGCAGCAGAGCAGCAGCGTAGCAGCAGAGCAGCAGCAGCGCAGCAGCAGCAGCAGCAGTAGCAGAAGGCAGTAGCAGCAGTAGCAGAGAGTAGTAGTGAGTAGTAGTAGTAGTAGTATAGAGTAGTAGAGTAGAGTAGAGTAGTAGTAGTAGTAGTAGTAGTAGTAGGTAGTAGAAATGAGTAGTAGTAGTGGCTAGTATTACACCTCAAATACGTATAGTGTTTTGTTGGGACACTGGGGGAGGTAAACATACTATCAATCTCACACACTTGACAGCCAACATGTCGGACGATGGAAGTCCTGAAAAACTATAGAAAATGTTGGGGAAAAACGTAAGAAAAAAATCTTGAAAATTATAGGAAGCTTGAAAAACTATAGAAAGTCCTAAAAGTATAAAAAGTCTTGAAATAATAGAAAATCTTGACGACTAAAAATAAAATCTTGAAAATTATGGAAAGTCTTGAAAATTAAGGAAAACCTAGTTAAAGATATATTCATATACTTCAGGGTGGTTGGTTAATAGGGGTTTGAAGCCTATCGACTACACTATGGTCATGCACGGCAACATTTTGACCACAAGAAAAGAATATTTTAATCCCCAAAACAGGGATTACAGTATACCTCAGCGTGTGTGATATATATATATATATATATATATATATATATATATATATATATATATATATATATATATATATATATATATATGTCGTGTCGAATAGGTAAAATTGGTCAGTTACCAAGAACTCATTTAAAATTAAGTCCCTTTTAAAATTTTCTCTAATACGTTTAAAATATATATTTTTTCATTTATGTAAAAATTAATAATTTTGTACCAAAAGAACCTTAGAAAACGTACACTGGTCAACAGTTTTTGAAAAGTTGTATGCTGCTTAAATGAGATTAGTTATTTCTTATGAATTTTCATGTCCTGAATCCAAATACACGTATTACCTTGAAAAATGCTTATTGGCTATAGGTTTAAAGATACTAGACGTAATATTTCATCATTTTATTATAACGGGAATAAGTCTTGGAAAAGGCATTTGATAGGGTGGATAAGGGGGCAATGTGGCAGATGTTGCAGGTGTATGGAATAGGAGGTAGGTTATTAAAAGCGGTGAAAAGTTTTTACGAGGATAGTGAGGCTCAGGTTAGAGTAAGTAGGCTAGAGGGAGATTATTTCCCAGTAAAAGTAGGCCTTAGACAGAGATGTGTGATGTCACCATGGTTGTTCAATATATTTATAGATGTGGGGTTAAAAGATAAAGAATCTAACACAAAGTAGGATTTGTCATAGTTGCACTTTGCTGATGACACTGTGCTTTTGGGATATTCTGAAGAGAAGTTGCAGAGGTTGGTTGATGAGTTTGGTAGGGTATGTAAAAGAAGGAAATTAAAAGGGAATATAGGAAAGAGTAAGGTGATGAGTATACCAAAAAAATTAGGCAACGGAAGATTGGATATCAGATTGGAGGGAGAGAGTATGGAGGAGGTGAATGTGTTCAGATATTTGAGAGTGGACGTGTCAGCAGATGGGTCTATGAAGGATGAGGTGAATCATAGAATTGACGAGGGAAAAAAGGTGAGTGGTGCACTGAAGATCTGTGTAGACAAAAAACTTTATCCATGAAAGAAAAGAGGGGAATGTATGAGAGTATAGTTATACCAACACTCTTGTATGGGTGTGAGGCATGGGTTGTGAATGTTGCAACAAGGAGAAGGCTGGAGGTAGTGATGTCATGTCTGAGGGCAATGTGTGGTGTGAATATAATGCAGAGAAAACATAGTTTGGAGATTAGGAGGAGGTGTGGGATTACCAAAACTATTATCCAGAGGGCTTCGGAGGGGTTATTGAGATGGTTTGGACATATAGAGAGGATTGAACTAAATACAGTGGACCCCCGGATTTCGTCAATAATTCGTTCCAAAATGCTGTTCGAGTGCTGTTACCGAACGAATTTGTTCCCATAAGGACGAATGTAAATTAGATTAGTCCATTTCAGACTACCAAAAATACACTTACATATTTGTTCGAGTTGGGAGCTGTACGAAATCCGGGGGTCCACTGTAGAATGACTTCGAGAGTGTATAAATCTGTAGTGGAGGGAAGGCGGGGTAGGGGTCGGCCTAGGAAAGGTTGGAGATAGGGGGGTAAAGGAGGTTTTGTGTGCGAGGAGCTTGGACTTCCAGCAAGCGTGCGTGAGCGTGTTAGAGCGCATGGAGACAAATGTTTTTTTAAGACTTGACGTGCTGTTGGAGTGTAAGCAAGGTAACATTTATGAAGGGATTCAGGGAAACCGGCAGGCAGGACTTGATTCCTGGAGATGGGAAGTACAGTGCCTCCACTCTGAAGGAGGGGTGTTAATGTTGTAGTTTTATAACTGTAGTGTAAGCACGCCTCTGGCAAGACAGTGATGGAGTATATAATGATGAAAGTTTTTCTTTTTCGGGCCACCCTGCCTTGGTGGGAAACGGCCGATGTGTTAATAAATAAATAATATGTCAGAATGTTTTAAATTCTAATCCGTACCTACTCTCTGCCTTTTTGCTTGACGCTTATAGTGGGCTGAAGAATCATCTCTTGCCAATGTCCAGCAATAGTCTGCAAGCATTCTTGTGCCCCAATTGCCCTGGTACAATTTTTCCATGGTTGAAATACCTTGGTGAAACCTTTCACCATGTTCGTCACTAACTGCCTCACAGTTCGCTGGAAAAAAGTCTAAATGTGAGTCCAAAAAGTGGATTTTAAGTGACATGTTGCATCCCATGTTCTTGTAAGCCTGATGAGGTTTTCCACCAATTATTCATAGTTGCCTTCCCTTCTGTTTCCCAGAAATCCTTCGCCATTAACTTGAATGCTTCTCAAACAGCTTTCTCCTACCCATGAAGGTCTGATTCAAAGTCACCATCTTTAAGAAGCTCTCGAATCTGAGGACCACTGAAGACTCCCTCTCTCATCTTAGCGTCTCTCAGTGAGAGAATTTTGATGTTTGGTTCAATGAGAGGTGGTTGTTGAACATTGTTCATCCCAGACTCCAATGATTGACGAGGTGGTCAGTCTCTCCTGATGTAGTGGCAACCTCTTGCACGGCTGTCCCAGTCACATAGAAAGCAGCAGTACTTGGTGTATCCGCCCTGCAAGCCCATCACAAGAGCAACAACCTTTAAGTCACCACAGAGCTGCCATTGATGTTCATCATATTTCATGCATTGCAACATATGCTTTATATTCTCATAAGTTTCTCTCATATGTGTTGCATAGACCACAGGAACTGATGGTTTACTATTGCCGTTATGCAGCAAGACAACTTTCAGACTCATTTTTGATGAATCAATGAACAGCCTCCAGTGACTGGGTTCATAGTCGATGCCAAGAGCTTCCATCAGACCATTAATATTGTTGCAGCCACTAAATCACCTTCCATTACGAAGAAATCGTTGAACTGCTGCTGACAGTCACGAAAATTTGAAATCTTCACATCATCTGCTAGGAGATTCCACTGTTGAAGACGAGAGTCTAGCAGCTCTGCCTTATTTTTGGGTAGTTGCAGATCCCTGACGAGGTCATGGAGTTCCATTTTTGTTATGAGATGTGGCCTAGAGGAGTGTGCTGCATCAAAGTTTCAGTCACTGTAATCCAGCAGTGTTATCCTTCTCTTCTTCCTCCTCACCACTTTCTTCATCTGACTCGAAGGATACCCAAGTTGGTACATCAGGAACAGGTGGACCTTCTCCATGTGGAACTGGGCGAATAGCTGATGGAATGTTTGGATATTCAATGGACCCCTTTTTTTCTTTGACAAACCCTTTTGTACTGGAGGAACCATGCAGAAATAACAATTGTTGGTATGGTCTGTTGGCTCCCGCCATGTCACTGGCACAGCAAAAGGCATTCCTTTCCTCTTCCTGTTCAACCATTGGCGAAGGTTAGTTGCACAATTGTTGCAGCATATGTGTGGAGCCCAGTTGTTATCCTGGTCACCAATCTTGCATCCAAAATATAGGTGATATGCCTTTCTAACCATAGCAGTTATACGGTGCTTCTGTGATGCAAAGGTCACCTCACCACAAATGTAGCAGAAGTTGTCTGTATTATTCACACAAGTACGAGGCAACTGAAAGTAAAAAACAACAAACAATTAGAAGATAAACAGAAAATTTATTCATTAATTTATTATTATAATACAGAACATGACAGCTAAGCAGAAGTATTTATATCATTCAGTAGGAAAATAAAATTAATATAATATACTCACATGCATATCAACAGCTTGCTCAGTGAATATTTATTGCAAGTTTAAAAAATATAAACTTGGAGAGCACAACCACCTTGTATGACTGCTGGAACAATAATGAAGGTCAGTGAGACTGTGAGTGTTGGTAAGAAACACACTGCCGCAAGCCTGTTGCAACCTGTTGTGACACGTAGGTCTTATTGAAAAGTAGAGCTAACAAACAATTTTAACCATGATATTCATTATCAGTGATCCTAAAATTAGTTGGAAATTGCTACTCTGGTCTCGGAAGCATTTCGGTTGTTGACCAGTGTTACCTAACTTTATTATAACAAGCGCAATATAATTTAGCTTAATCCAACTAAATATATTTTGGATAAATTTACAATAATTTAATAATAGACAAACACAATGAAAAATATTTTTTTCGTTAGGTTACAAATGATTTTCGTGAAACTTTTGCATACGCAAATTTTCGCTTGCCTTATTCGGCAAGAACCCTGTTGTTTAAGCCAAAATCGCAAGTTTTACCTATTCGGCACGACACACACACACACACATATATATATATATATATATATATATATATATATATATATATATATATATATATATATATATATATATATATATATATATATTTTTATTAACACATCGCGATTCCCACCAAGGCAGTCAGCTCATCATCATTCATCATCACTGTTTCGAAGGTGTACACTCAGTTATAAACTGCATAATACATACATGCATACATACATACACTGAGGGAGCAGTACACAGCCCTCAGAGAATATATCCTTTGCTTACTCTTGCTTCAAAAATGACGATGTATGTTATGTTGTTATTATTGTGAGCAACTTGAAAATTAAATTATGTAACCCACCACTTCCCCATACCCCCACCCCACTCCCACCCCCCAAAAACGGGGTGGAAAAGCTAAACAAATTTACATTAAAGACTTTTTTTTTTTCAAACTTAAAGAAAATGTGTTAAAAGTGAACGAACATTAATGAATAGTATTGAAGTGAAAGATTATTAAAACAGAAAGAATGATGTTAAAACGAAAGACTGCAATGGGAGTTTTCTGTCGCTGAGTTTCGAGAAATTCAAAAACTCTGGCAAAATGTGATTACTGTGTCAACACTTTGTGCCAGTCCTTAGTGATGCCTCACCTTACTTAGTACTTTTAAATTAATTTCCGGCCATGATGATCTTTTAGTTACTCCTCCTCTCCCATTCTTTGTTTCCCTCTGGGATGGAGGTGAATGGCATCTAGGTATGTCTGTGTGTACTCACTTATATGTGGTTGCAGGGGTCGAGTCTTAGTGTGTGTACTCACTTATATGTGGTTGCAGGGGTCGAGTCTTAGTGTGTGTACTCACTTATATGTGGTTGCAGGGGTCGAGTCTTAGTGTGTGTACTCACTTATATGTTTTTGCGAGGGTCGAGTCTTAGTGTGTGTACTCACTTATATGTTGTTGCAGGGGTCGAGTCTTAGTGTGTGTACTCACTTATATGTGGTTGCAGAGGGTTGAGTCTTAGTGTGTGTACTCACTTATATGTGGTTGCAGGGGTCGAGTCTTAGTGTGTGTACTCACTTATATGTGGTTGCAGGGGTCGGGTCTTAGTGTGTGTACTCACTTATATGTGGTTGCAGGGGTCGAGTCTTAGTGTGTGTACTCACTTATATGTGGGTTTCAGAGGGTTGAGTCTTAGTGTGTGTACTCACTTATATGTGGTTGCAGGGGTCGAGTCTTAGTGTGTGTACTCACTTATATGTGGTTGCAGAGGGTTGAGTCTTAGTGTGTGTACTCACTTATATGTGGTTGCAGGGGTCGAGTCTTAGTGTGTGTACTCACTTATATGTGGTTGCAGGGGTCGAGTCTTAGTGTGTGTACTCACTTATATGTGGTTGCAGGGGTCGAGTCTTAGTGTGTGTACTCACTTATATGTGGTTGCAGGGGTCGAGTCTTAGTGTGTGTACTCACTTATATGTATTTGCAGGGGTCGAGTCTTAGTGTGTGTACTCACTTATATGTTGTTGCAGGGGTCGAGTCTTAGTGTGTGTACTCACTTATATGTGGTTGCAGAGGGTTGAGTCTTAGTGTGTGTACTCACTTATATGTGGTTGCAGGGGTCGAGTCTTAGTGTGTGTACTCACTTATATGTGGTTGCAGGGGTCGGGTCTTAGTGTGTGTACTCACTTATATGTGGTTGCAGGGGTCGAGTCTTAGTGTGTGTACTCACTTATATGTGGTTGCAGAGGGTTGAGTCTTAGTGTGTGTACTCACTTATATGTGGTTGCAGGGGTCGAGTCTTAGTGTGTGTACTCCTTATATGTGGTTGCAGAGGGTTGAGTCTTAGTGTGTGTACTCACTTATATGTGGTTGCAGGGGTCGAGTCTTAGTGTGTGTACTCACTTATATGTGGTTGCAGGGGTCGAGTCTTAGTGTGTGTACTCACTTATATGTGGTTGCAGGGGTCGAGTCTTAGTGTGTGTACTCACTTATATGTTGTTGCAGGGGTCGAGTCTTAGTGTGTGTACTCACTTATATGTGGTTGCAGAGGGTTGAGTCTTAGTGTGTGTACTCCTTATATGTGGTTGCAGGGTCGAGTCTTAGGTGTGTACTCACTTATATGTGGTTGCAGGGGTCGGTCTTAGTGTGTGTACTCACTTATATGTGGTTGCAGAGGGTTGAGTCTTAGTGTGTGTACTCACTTATATGTGGTTGCAGGGGTCGAGTCTTAGTGTGTGTACTCACTTATATGTGGTTGCAGGGTCGAGTCTTAGTGTGTGTACTCACTTATATGTGGTTGCAGGGTCGAGTCTAGTGTGTGACTCACTTATATGTTGTTGCAGGGGTCGAGTCTTAGTGTGTGTACTCACTTATATGTGGTTGCAGGGTCGAGTCTTAGTGTGTGTACTCACTTATATGTGGTTGCAGGGGTCGAGTCTTAGTGTGTGTACTCACTTATATGTGGTTGCAGGGGTCGAGTCTTAGTGTGTGTACTCACTTATATGTGGTTGCAGGGGTTGAGTCTTAGTGTGTGTACTCACTTATATGTGGTTACAGGGGTCGAGTCTTAGTGTGTGTACTCACTTATATGTTGTTGCAGGGGTCGAGTCTTAGTGTGTGTACTCACTTATATGTGGTTGCAGGGGTCGAGTCTTAGTGTGTGTACTCACTTATATGTGGTTGCAGGGGTCGAGTCTTAGTGTGTGTACTCACTTATATGTGGTTGCAGGGGTCGAGTCTTAGTGTGTGTACTCACTTATATGTTGTTGCAGGGGTCGAGTCTTAGTGTGTGTACTCACTTATATGTGGTTGCAGGGGTCGAGTCTTAGTGTGTGTACTCACTTATATGTGGTTGCAGGGGTCGAGTCTTAGTGTGTGTACTCACTTATATGTGGTTGCAGGGGGTTGAGTCTTAGTGTGTGTACTCACTTATATGTGGTTGCAGGGGTCGAGTCTTAGTGTGTGTACTCACTTAAATGTTGTTGCAGGGGTCGAGTCTTAGTGTGTGTACTCACTTATATGTGGTTGCAGGGGGTCGAGTCTTAGTGTGTGTACTCACTTATATGTTGTTGCAGAGGGTTGAGTCTTAGTGTGTGTACTCACTTATATGTGGTTGCAGGGGTCGAGTCTTAGTGTGTGTACTCACTTATATGTGGTTGCAGGGGGTGAGTCTTAGTGTGTGTACTCACTTATATGTGGTTGCAGGGGTCGAGTCTTAGTGTGTGTACTCACTTATATGTTGTTGCAGGGGTCGAGTCTTAGTGTGTGTACTCACTTATATGTGGTTGCAGGGGGTCGAGTCTTAGTGTGTGTACTCACTTATATGTGGTTGCAGGGGTCGAGTCTTAGTGTGTGTACTCACTTATATGTTGTTGCAGGGGTCGAGTCTTAGTGTGTGTACTCACTTATATGTGGTTGCAGGGGTCGATTCATAGCTCTTGGCCCCGCCTCTTCACTGGTCGCTACTAGGTCACTCCCTCCCTGCTCCGTGAGCTGTATCATACCTCTTCTTAAAGCTATGTATGGATCATGCCTCCACCACCTCTCTTTCCAGACTATTCCACTTCTTGACAACTCTGTAAATGAAGAAATACTTCCTAACATCCCTGTGACCCATCTGAGTCTTCAGCTTCCAATTGTGACCCCTTGTTGGTGTGTCCCATCTCTGAAACATCCTTTCCCTGTCCACCTTGTCGATTCCTCTCAGTATTTTATATGTTGTTATCATGTCCCTCCTGTCCTCCAGTGTCGTCAGGTCGACCTTAACCTCTCCTCGTAGGACCTACCCCTTAACTCCGGGACTAGTCTTGTTGCAAACCTTTGCATTTTCTCTAATTTCCTGACGTGCTTGGCGAGGTGTGGGTTCCAAACTGGTGCTGCATACTCCAATATGGGCCTGACGTACACGGTGTACAGAGTCGTGAACGATTCCTTACAGAGATGTCGGAATGCTGTGTAGGTTTGCTAGGCGCCCATATGATGCAGTAGTTATTTGGTTGATGTGCGCCTCAGGAGATGTGTTCGGTGTTATACTCACTCCAAGGTCTTTCTCCTTTGCCGAGGTTTGTAGCCTTTGTCCGCCTAGCTTGTACTCTGACAGCGGTCTTCTTTGCCCTTCTCCGATCCTCATGACTTTGCATTTGGAGGGATTGAATTCAAGAAGCCAATTGCTAGACCAGATGTCGAGCTTGTCCAGGTCTGTTTGCAGCCCTGCCTGGTCCTCTTCCGATGTGATTCTCCTCATTATTTTCACATGTGTGTGTGTGTGTGTGTGTACTCACCTAGTTGTACTCACCTAGTTGTGGTTGCAGGGGTCGAGTCAAAGCTCCTGGCCCCGCCTCTTCACTGGCCGCTACTGGGTCACTCTCCCTGCGCCATGAGCTTTATCATACCTCTGCTTAAAGCTATGTATAGAGCCTGCCTCCACTACATCGCTTCCTAAACTATTCCACTTCCCGACAACTCTGTGACTGAAGAAATACTTCCTAACATCTCTGTGATTCATCTGAGTCTTCAACTTCCATCTGTGTCCCCTTGTTGTTGTGTCCCATCTCTGGAACATTCTGTCTCTGTCCACTTTGTCAATTCCTCTCAGTATCTTATATGTTGTTATCATGTCTCCCTGTCTCTCCTGTCCTCCAGTGTCGTCAGGTCGATTTCCCTTAACCTCCCTCGTAGGACATACCCCTTAGCTCCGGACTAGTCTTGTTGCAAACCTTTGCACTTTCTCGAGCTTCTTCACATGCTTGGCTAGGTGTGGGTTCCAAACTGGTGCTGCATACTCCAATATGGGCCTAACGTACACAGTGTACAGGGTCCTGAACGATTCTTTATTAAGATGTCGGAATGCTGTTCTTAGGTTTGCTAGGCGCCCATATGCTGCAGCAGTTATTTGGTTGATGTGCGCCTCAGGAGATGTGCCTGGTGTTATACTCACCCCAAGATCTTTTCCTTGATTGAGGTTTGCAGTCTCTGGCCCCCTAGGCTGTACTCCGTCTGCGGTCTTCTTGCCCTTCCCCAATCTTCATGACTTTGCACTTGGTGGGGTTGAACTCCAGGAGCCAGTTGCTGGACCAGGCTTGCAGCCTGTCCAGATCCCTTTGTAGTTCTGCCTGGTCCTCGTCCGATTGAATTCTTCTCATCAACTTCACATCATCTGCAAACAGGGACACTTCGGAGTCTATTCCTTCCGTCATGTCGTTCACAAATACCAGAAACAGCACTGGTCCCAGGACTGACCCCTGTGGAACCCCGCTCGTCACCGGCGCCCACTCCGACACCTCGCCACGTACCATGACTCGCTGCTGTCTTCCTGACAGGTATTCCCTGATCCAATGTAGTGCCTTCCCTGTTACCCCTGCCTGGTCCTCCAGCTTCTGCACTAATCTCTTGTGTGGAACTGTGTCAAACGCCTTCTTACAATCCAAGAATATGTGTTGTCGTACTTAATGAGCTGAATATATCACAAACATCGCATTCATCAATCATTCACGCAAAAAATTCCTCCAATGAGCACCAACAGCTTGCTTCATCAGGTTCTCAGACTCGTGTGGTATGAGCACAGGCTGACACAACGATAACTTGCGGAGCCAACAGGAGGTAAACACAAGATCCATACGCAGTTTTAAGAATAGGTATGAATTCGAGTAAAGATTTATTAAACCATTCCTGAAATCTGTCCAGTCTTCCTAAAGCCGTATTTATTCCTTCTGTTTGTAATCTTTCATTATTTTATCATCAGCTAACCAGGAGACAGCTCTTGTAATCGGCTCCTTAGTATAAATCGAGTACTACATAGGTGTCTGCAACTCAAACTGACATATTTTGAATGAGAGAGGAAAGAAGAGGAGACAGGAAACCCGGTAGACACCAACGGAGAAGCGGGGCCAGGAGCTGAGACTCGGCCCCTGCACCCACAAATAGGTGAGTGCAGTGATGGGTGCCACACCTGCCCACAGGTGTGGCACAGAGCAAATCTTGATTCACAGAGAAAATTTTAGCTTTAATTGAAGCGAAGTGACACCCTGATGTTGGTGAAGGGCTCTTGATTCAGGGAATTGGCGCTACCCCTCCCCTTCCTCAGATCAAACCTAATTGTCTTTCATTCCCCAGAATATGATAATATTTTAACAAAAAGAATATTTTGCAGTGCTATTGGGAAGAATGTTATAATGATGCAGGGATAGAATTAGAGGAGGTTAACACAGACACAACTACGTCAAGAATGATAACACAGACACAACTACGTCAAGAATGATAACACAGATACAACTACGTCAAGAATGATAACACAGACACAACTACGTCAAGAATGATAACACAGACACAACTACGTCAAGAATGATAACACAGACACAACTACGTCAAGAATGATAACACAGACACAACTACGTCAAGAATGATAACACAGACACAACTACGTCAAGAATGATAACACAGACACAACTACGTCAAGAATGATAACACAGACACAACTATGTCAAGAATGATAACACAGACACAACTACGTCAAGAATGATAACACAGACACAACTACGTCAAGAATGATAACACAGATACAACTACGTCAAGAATGATAACACAGACACAACTACGTGAAGAATGATAACACAGATACAACTACGTGAAGAATGATAGCACAGACACAACTACGTGAAGAATGATAACACAGACACAACGACGTGAAGAATGATAACACAGACAACTACGTGAAGAATGATAACACAGACACAACTACGTCAAGAATGATAACACAGACACAACTACGTCAAGAATGATAACACAGACACAACTACGTCAAGAATGATAACACAGACACAACTACGTGAAGAATGATAACACAGACACAACTACGTGAAGAATGATAACACAGATACAACTACGTGAAGAATGATAGCACAGACACAACTACGTGAAGAATGATAACACAGACACAACTACGTGAAGAATGATAACACAGACAACTACGTGAAGAATGATAACACAGACACAACTACGTCAAGAATTATAACACAGACACAACTACGTCAAGAATGATAACACAGACACAACTACGTGAAGAATGATAACACAGATACAACTACGTGAAGAATGATAGCACAGACACAACTACGTGAAGAATGATAACACAGACACAACTACGTGAAGAATGATAACAGACACAACTACGTGAAGAATGATAACACAGACACAACTACATGAAGAATAATAACAGACACAACTACGTCAAGAATGATAACGCAAACACAACTACGTGAAGAATGATAACACAGACACAACTACGTCAATAATAATAACAGAAATAACTACGTGAAGAATGATAACAGACACTACTACGTGAAGAATGATAAAACATACACAACTACGTGAAGAATGATAACAGACACAACTACGTGAAGAATGATAACACAGACACAACTACGTGAAGAATGATAACACAGACAACTACGTGAAGAATGATAACAGACACAACTACGTGAAGAATGATAACACAGACACAACTACGTGAAGAATAATAACACAGACACAACTACGTGAAGAATGATAACACAGACAACTACGTGAAGAATGATAACACAGACACAACTACGTCAAGAATGATAACACAGACACAACTACGTGAAGAATGATAACACAGACACAACTACGTGAAGAATGATAACACAGATACAACTACGTGAAGAATTATAGCACAGACACAACTACGTGAAGAATGATAACACAGACAACTACGTGAAGAATGATAACAGACACAACTACGTGAAGAATGATAATACAGACACAACTACGTGAAGAATAATAACAGACACAACTACGTCAAGAATGATAACACAAACACAACTACGTGAAGAATGATAACACAGACACAACTACGTGAAGAATAATAACAGACATAACTACGTGAAGAATGATAACAGACACAACTACGTGAAGAATGATAAAACAGACACAACTACGTGAAGAATGATAACAGACACAACTACGTGAAGAATGATAACATAGACACAACTACGTGAAGAATGATAACACAGACAACTACGTGAAGAATGATAACAGACACAACTACGTGAAGAATAGTAACACAGACACAACTACGTGAAGAATAATAACACAGACACAACTACGTGAAGAATGATAACACAGACACAACTACGCGAAGAATGATAACACAGACACAACTACGTGAAGAATGATAACAGACACAACTACGTGAAGAATGATAAAACAGACACAACTACGTGAAGAATGTTAACACAGATACAACTACGTGAAGAATGATAACACAGACATAACTACGTGAAGAATGATAACACAGACAACTACGTGAAGAATGATAACACAGACACAACTACGTGAAGAATGATAACACAGACACAACTACATGAAGAATGATAACACAGACACAACTACGTGAAGAATGATAACACAGACACAACTACGTGAAGAATGATAACACAGACACAACTACGTGAAGAATGATAACATACATAACTACGTGAAGAATGATAACACAGACACAACTACGTGAAGAATGATAACATACATAACTACGTGAAGAATGATAACACAGACACAACTACGTGAAGAATGATAACAGACACAACTACGTGAAGAATGATAACACAGACACAACTAAGTGAAGAATGATAGAACTTCGAAAACTAACAATATTTGTGGAGAATTTTATGAAAGAGGCAAACAAACTGTTATTAATTATGATACACATATGAGCGTGCTTGGCAAGGAATGTTGCTAGCTATGGTGTAGTTAGGTGCATCATACTTAGTGAAGCTTGGCAAGGAATGTTGCTAGCTATGGTGTAGTTAGTGCATCATATTTAGTGAAGCTTGGCAAGGAATGTTCTAGCTATGGTGTAGTTAGGCATCATACTTAGTGAAGCTTGCAAGGAATGTTGCTAGCTATGGTGTAGTTAGGTCATCATACTTAGTGAAGCTTGGCAAGGAATGTTGCTAGCTATGGTGTAGTTAGGTGCATCATACTTAGTGAAGCTTGGCAAGGAATGTTGCTAGCTATGGTGTAGTTAGGTGCATCATACTTAGTGAAGCTTGGCAAGGAATGTTGCTAGCTATGGTGTAGTTAGGTGCATCATACTAGTGAAGCTTGGCAAGAATGTTGCTAGCTATGGTGTAGTTAGGTCATCATACTAGTGAAGCTTGGCAAGGAATGTTCTAGCTATGGTGTAGTTAGGTGCATCATACTTAGTGAAGCTTACAAGGAATGTTGCTAGCTATGGTGTAGTTAGGTGCATCATACTTAGTGAAGCTTGGCAAGGAATGTTGCTAGCTATGGTGTAGTTAGGTGCATCATACTTAGTGAAGCTTGGCAAGGAATGTTGCTAGCTATGGTGTAGTTAGGTGCATCATACTTAGTGAAGCTTGGCAAGGAATGTTGCTAGCTATGGTGTAGTTAGTGCATCATACTTAGTGAAGCTTGGCAAGGAATGTTGCTAGCTATGGTGTAGTTAGTGCATCATACTTAGTGAAGCTTGGCAAGAATGTTGCTAGCTATGGTGTAGTTAGGTGCATCATACTTAGTGAAGCTTGGCAAGGAATGTTGCTAGCTATGGTGTAGTTAGGTGCATCATACTTAGTGAAGCTTGGCAAGGAATGTTGCTAGCTATGGTGTAGTTAGGTGCATCATACTTAGTGAAGCTTGGCAAGGAATGTTGCTAGCTATGGTGTAGTTAGGTGCATCATACTTAGTGAAGCTTGGCAAGGAATGTTGCTAGCTATGGTGTAGTTAGGTGCATCATACTTAGTGAAGCTTGGCAAGGAATGTTGCTAGCTATGGTGTAGTTAGGTGCATCATACTTAGTGAAGCTTGGCAAGGAATGTTGCTAGCTATGGTGTAGTTAGGTACATCATACTTAGTGAAGCTTGGCAAGGAATGTTGCTAGCTATGGTGTAGTTAGGTGCATCATACTTAGTGAAGCTTGGCAAGGAATGTTGCTAGCTATGGTGTAGTTAGGTGCATCACACTTAGTGAAGCTTGCCAAAGAATGTTGCTAGCTATGGTGTAGTTAGGTGCATCATACTTAATGAAGAATGTTGCTGAAAAAGCTGGATAAACATTATTACTTGTGTCAAATATTTATGTGTGTATGTGTACTCATCTACATGTGGTTGCAGGGGTCGAACAACAGCTCCTGGCCCCGCCTCTTCGGTGGTCGCTACTAGGTCCACTCCCTACTAGGTCCGGGCGCAGAGGCAGGTAAACACAGGAGAGGCAGAGATAAAGATGCAGAACAGTACAGGTGAAAATGCAACACATATGCAACATAACACAGGTGTGCCAGAAATACACACGCAGAGTACCTTAGCTCTGTCAGAAACACAAGTAGAGAGCACCACAGGCGGAGCAGACACAGTGATGCTAAACTGTGCTTCAGTTTGTGTTGTTGCTGATTCTGGTGTTGCTGCTGGTACAGATCTAGAAATGTGAAATGGTTTCCTAAGCTGTCTGGGGATTAGTGCGGAGGTTTATAGAGCACCATGGCTGCTCCTATAGTGCTTTAGAACCTTAGGGTAAAGTGTTGAAGAAGGAGGTTCTATTTCTCCAAGAGGAAAATAAGAGGCTGAAAACTCGCCTAGATGAATTTGGGAGTGTGAGATGGTTGTCTACCTGGAGGGTATTCCGGGGGTCAACGCCCCCGCGGCCCAGTCCATGACCAGGCCTTCTGGTGGATCAGGGTCTGATCAACGAGGCTGTTACTGCTAGCCGCACGTAGTCCAACGTACGAACCACAGCCCGGCTGATCCGGCACTGACTTTAGGTATCTGTCCAGCTTCCTCTTCAAGACAACCAGAGGTCTATTGGTAATTTCCCTTATGGCTGTTGAGAGGCTGTTGAACGAACAGTCTTGGACCCCGGACACTTATTGTGTGTTCTCTTAGTGTACCAGTGGCGCCCCTACTTTTCACTGGGGGTATGTTGCATCGCCTGCCAAATCTTTTGCTTTCGTAGTGAGTGATTTATGTGTGCATATTAAGGACCAATCCCTCCAGGATCTTCCAGGCGTAGATTATGATGTATCTCTCGCCTGCACTCCAGTGAGTACAAGTCAAGTGCTTCCAGGCGTTCCCAGTAGTTAAGGTGTTTGATGGAACTTATATGTGCAGTGAAGGTTCTCTGTACATTCTCTAGATCTGCAATTTCACCTGCCTTGAATGGAGATGTTAATTTACAGTAGTATTCCAGCCTAGAGAGAACAAGTAATTTAAAAAGGATCATCATTGGCTTGGCATCTTGAATGTCCTCATTATCCATCCTATCAGTTTCCTCGCAGATGTGATAGTGGCAGTGTTGTGATCCTTGAAGGTGAGATCCTCAGACATTACCACTCCCAGGTCCTTCACATTACTTTTCCGCTTTATTGTGTGATTAGAGTTTGTAGTATATTCAGTTCTAGCTATTATTTTCTCCAGTTTTCCATAACGGAGTAGTTGGAATTTGTCTTCACTGAACATATTGTTCTCCGTTGCCCATTGGAAAACGTCGCTTATGTGTTCTTGGAGATTTGCAGTGTCCTCAATGGATGACACTCTCATGCAGATCCTAGTATCGTCTGGAAAGGATGATACAGTGCTATGCTTTACATCTCTGTCTATGTCTGATATGAGGATGAGGAACAGGATAGGGGCGAGTACTGTGCTTTGTGGAACAGAGCTCTTCACTATGGCAGCTTCCGATTTAACTCTGTTTACCACTACTCTTTGTGTTCGATTTGTTAGAAAGTTGAAGATCCATCTGCCTACTTTGTCAGTTATCCCATTAGCACGCACTTTGTGTGCTATTATACCAAAGGCTTTTGCAAAATTTATGTATACTACATCTGCATTATGTTTGTTTTCCAGTGCATCCAAGACAATATCATAGTGGTCCAGTAGTTGCGAGAGGCAGGAGCGACCTGCTCTGAACCGATGTTGCCCTGGATTGTGCAATTGTTGGGAGTCCAAGTGGTTTGCAATCCTGCTTCTTAGAACTCTTTCAAAGATTTTTATGATGTGGGACGTTAAAGTTATTGGTCTATAGTTCTTAGCTATTGCTTTGCTGCCACCTTTATGGAGTGGGGCTATATCCGTTGTTTTTAGTGACTGTGGAATCTCACTTGTGTCTATGCTCCTTCTCCATAGCATACTTAGGGCCTGTTGAGTTGGTGAGGAAAAAAAGGCTACCAGCAGTGAGTTGGAGAGTGGCAGCCGCTTCAAGTGGGAATTAGTTTCCACTTCACGTAGAAGCATCAAGATAAGGAAGGTTAATAGAGAAGATCTGAAGGTAGGAAATCGATTCTCTATTTTCCAGGACGTGTGGACTTCAGTGGTTAGTGAGGTTAAAGGTACCACTGACTCCCATCATAATCAAGGCAATAACTTTCTTGTTGTTGGTGACTCACAGGTAAGATATATGGACTGTGCCTTCTGTAATAGAGATAGGAAGTTGAGACAGAGAGTGTGTTTCCCAGGAGCTGGTGTTGATGACATAGTTAACAGGTTGGATAATATCATGTCAGAAAATGGAAACAAGGCCATTATCTGTCTCAGTGCTGGTGGAAATGATATCGGGAAGGGAGGGAGAGAGGGGCTGCTAGACAAATACAAGTCAGCTATAAATTTAATTAGGTCTGAGGAAGGAGTCAACATCATATGAAGCATCTTGGCTAGAAGGGGAGTGGTCAATGAATGGATGTCTAGGGAAATTGGTACCTGGCTGGACAGGTACTGCAAGGAACTTGCAATCCCATTCATTGATAACTGGGACAATTTCTATGGTAATCATGAAATGTATGCAAGGGATGGGGTACATCTCTGGGGCAGGAGTGGCAGCAGTAGCCAACTCGATCAAGGGGGCCATTGCTGACTTGTCCAGAACTTTAAACTGATAGAATATAGAAGTATGGGTGTGTGTGGGAAACAATCAGGTTGCAGAACGAGGGTTGAAAAAAGCAGATATTACCAGGATACCTCAGGGATATGTGTAAAAAAGATATTATTCATAATAAAGTTGCTATTGTAAAGGCAAATCAACTGGTTTTCAAACAAAGAGAGACAGTAGAGGGCAGCGAGTGACTAGCTCCCTAAAGGTTTACTATACTAATAGTAGGAGTGTAAGAAATAAGATAGATGAGCTAATATCAATCGCATGTGCAGGTATCATGGATATTATTGCTAAAACGGAGACCTGGTTCAACCTGAAAGATAGAGAAATGCCTTCTGAATGTCACATACAAGAACACAAACAGGGGTAGTTTGAGGTAATCAGTCCCTCAACATTGAGTCGATGTAATCAGTCCATCAATCTTGAAAAGAATACAGCATTTGTGCAAGAAGTGACTTATATAATGTAGACAGGTCAGGTGCAGCAGTCTCTAGTGGTATCACATTTGACGAATGTGGAAGTGGGTCGTGCCCAAGGGTTAGGCAAGGGAAGAATTCCCTGTATTAAGATCTCAAGATGTTGCTGTGTCAGACAGGAATGTAGAATGTTATTGTCCTGAATAAGTTCCAGTTTTAGTAAACAGTGACATTGACTGCCATTCAGTAACCGAGGTATGACTCGTCTGATCGGCTTCACAATACTAAACCTGATTCCTGCCATCAGAAGGATGGCACCCTGTAAGGTTAGAGAGACTGTGTTGGTACAAATTTAAAATTTTATTGACAGACTTGGAAACACTGGATTCAGACCAATTACTGGAGAATGCCTTTTCTGATAGGCTTCAAACTGTCAGTATTGATTGGTCTTTTTAAAAGAAAGCTTAGCTTTCACTATAAACTGTGTATCGTAACTGTAAATAATTTTGGCACTGAATTTGAACTATGGATTTACCAATCTGCCAATTTTATAGGAAAAATAAATAAAATTGAATTTTCTTAAAAACAAAAGAAAAGCAGATATTTTTTTTTTTGTAGAAATAACTGAGAAATATGGAAAACTCAAGATATTTTTTTTTTTAATTTTCACAAATTTATTGAGCCCTTAAGTACTATCGTTATTTTTGTGCGAATTTATGCCAGAGCCGACCATAGTGGTAGGTACACATAAGAATGGGGGAACACCGAAGCAGGCCTACCGGCCCATACTAGGCACGTCCTTTTCAAATCTAAACACTCTTAACCAAAATATTGGTCCAAATTTCAAATACTCCGCTAAGGAAAACTTGATGAAATAAAAGCTATATCGGAGAATAAAACAAATTTTAACAACACAAGCGGAAACCTAATGTGAAGACTTGGGAGTGATGTCAGACGATGTCACTTTTAAAGATCACAACAATGGCATTGCCATTTCTACTAAGAAAATGGTAAGATGGATAACGAGAACTTTCAAAACATGGGATGCCAAGTCACTGATGATCCTCAAAGTCACTTGTTTTCTCTAGGCTGGAATACTGCTGTACACTAATAGCCCCTTTCAAGGCAATTGAAATTGCAGACCTGGGGAATATACAGAGAACTTTCAATTCACGTATAAGTACAGTCAGTCCCTTAACTTCCTACAGAGCTTTTGCTTATTACTTTGGAATGTCTTATCCGATAGTTTCAAATTTCTAACCCTGGGGAGCTATTACTAGGTGAAGGGTCCTTCAACAAGAATATACACCATTCTAGAAATTGGTTTCCATGCAATAACATTAGAAAGCCTCTTTAGATGGTATTGAACATCGCAACACTTGTGTATTCTACTTAGCAGAAGGTTGATTTTGTTAATGGGGTGTATAGGCGCCATTTTGCCACTTTTAATCTCGAAATGGAATACTGAATTATTAGTTTGCATTATATAACTCTTAGTAGGCCTCCTGAAGGGGAGAGAGTACCTTGATGCTGGTTACGTTAGCTAAGAATCGTCAGCAAACAAGACGGTTGTTGTAATAATGTTGGTAGAATTACTGACAATATGTCAGGTAAAAGAACGGTATAAACCTTGGTAATAAATACCGACAAGTTAGTTTAGAAAGCGTTTCGGTCCTGGTACCTTGATCACTTCTGAAGTGATCAAGGTACCAGGACCGACGCTTTCCACTCGCTTACCGCTCCACCTCTTTTAAAAATTAAAATTGTTTAATGCTGATGAAGAGTTGAGCCAAGGAACTGGTCTCCTCTCTTGCTTAGATCGAATCTGAATTCCTTCCATTGCACAGGCGTTACTGACCCCCACGGGCTTTAATTTAACGCTTAACGTTTCAAATAGCATCGACCTCTAGCGTCTGATGTTTCTTATGAAATGAATGAAATGTGTTATATGAAGGGTTTAAGCTGCGTATGTGCAATTTTTTTTAGTGTGTGCAATAACTGTGGAATGCATCTTCTAGTCGTCTTGAAACTATCAGCGTTAATGTGTTTTTCCGCAGACGAAGCTTCTCCGTGATTTTAGGTTCGATAAGTTTCAATGTTTCAGTTTTATAAGATAACGTAAGAACATAAAAAAGAGCACTGCAGCAGTTCTATTGGCCCATGCTAGGCAGGTCCAAGTCACCTACTAGTCTTAGCTAGTCAGGTCCAAGTCACATCCACTTAAGAAGAAAGAAGCAATGCATCAGATCAACTAGTGCAAGCCAGTCAGTTCCTACACACACCAACCCCACACACTCATGTATTTGTCTAACCCATTTAACTACACTAAGATACTCGGGAGTTTGTTCCACTCATCCACAACTTTTACCAATCCAGTGTTTTCCTATATCCTTTCTGAATCTAAATTTTTCCAACTTGAAACCATTGTTGCGAGTCCTGTCTTGGTTAGATATTTTTAGCATGTTATTTACATCCCCTTTATTTATTCCCGTTTTCCATTTGTACACCTCAATCATATCCCCCCTAATTCTACGCCTTTGTACAGATTCAGGGCCTCAGTTTATCCTCATAGGGAAGATTTCTGATGCATGGGATCAACTTGGTACGTTTTCCAGCGCATTTACATCCATTCTTTAATAAGGTGACCAGAACTGTGCAGCACAATCTAAATGAGGCCTAACCAGGCCTCATTTAGATGCAATCCCATTCATTGATAACTGGGACAATTTCTATGCCAAACATATGTATGCAAGGGATGGGGTATATCTCTCTGGTGCAGGAGAGGAAGCATTAACCAACTCGATCGAGGGGGACCATTGCTGACTTGTCCAGGACTTTAAACTGATAGAATATAGAAGTATGGGTGCGTGTGGGAAACAATCAGGTTGCAGCACTACGGTTAAAAACAACAGATATTACCAGGATACCCCAGGGATACCTGAAGTTTACCTGGAGAGAGTTCCGGGGGTCAACGCCCCCGCGGCCCGGTCTGTGACCAGGCCTCATGGTGGACCAGGGCCTGATCAACCAGGCTGTTACTGCTGGCCGCACACATCCCAACATACAAACCACAGCGTGGCTGGTCAGGTACTGACTTTAGGTGCCTGTCCAGTGCCTGCTTGAAGACAGCCAGAGATACCCAATGTTGCACATGTGTCTAATTTATCAACATGCATATCTACCTAGATACATACATATCTACCTAGGTACATACCAATCTACCTAGGTACATACCAATCTACCTAGGTACATACCAATCTACCTAGGTACATACCAATCTACCTAGAAACATACATATCTACCTAGGTACATACATATCTACCTAGGTACATGCCTATTTACCTAGGTACTATCTATAGGTAGTAGGTTGGTAGACAGCAACCACCCAGGGAGGTACTACCGTCCTGCCAGGTGACTGTGAAACAGAAACCTGAAACTGTTTTACATGATGGTAGGATTGCTGGTGTCTTTTTTCTGTCTCATAAACACGCTGGATAACAGGTATATCTAGCTACTTCTACTTACACTTTAGGTCACACTACACTGGCATACACATGCATATATATACATACACACATCTAGGTTTTTCTTCTTTTTCTTAATAGCTCTTGTTCTTTTTATTTTCTCTATTGTCCATGGGGAAGTGGAAAAGAATCTTTCCTCCGTAAGCCATGCGTGTCGTATGAGGCGACTAAGATGCCGGGAGCAATGGGCTAGTAACCCCTTCTGTACAAATCTACTAAAAACGAGAAGAAGAAAAACTTTATAAAATTGGGTTGTCTGAATGTGCGTGGATGTAGTGCGGATGATAAGAAAGAGATGATTGCCGATGTTATGAATGAAAAGAAGTTGGATGTCCTGGCCCTAAGCGAAACAAAGCTGAAGGGGGTAGGCGAGTTTCAGTGGGGAGAAATAAATGGGATTAAGTCAGGAGTATCTGAGAGAGTTAGAGCTAAGGAAGGGGTAGCAATAATGTTGAAGGATCAGTTATGGAAGGAAAAGAGGGAATATAAATGTGTAAATTCAAGGATTATGTGGATTAAAATAAGGGTCGGATGCGAAAAGTGGGTCATAATAAGCGTGTATGCACCTGGAGAAGAGAGGAGTGTAGAGGGAGAGAGAGATTTTGGGAGATGTTAAGCGAATGTATAGGAACTTTTGAACCAAATGAGAGAGTAATTGTGGTAGGGGACCTAAATGCTAAAGTGGGAGAAACATGCAGAGAGGGTGTAGTAGGTAAGTTTGGGGTGCCAGGTGTAAATGATAATGGGAGCCCTTTGATTGAACTTTGTATAGAAAGGGGTTTAGTTATAGGTAATACATATTTTAAGAAAAAGAGGATAAATAAGTATACAAGATATGATGTAGGGCGTAATGACAGTAGTTTGTTGGACTATGTATTGGTAGATAAAAGACTGTTGAGTAGACTTCAGGATGTACATGTTTATAGAGGGGCTACAGATATATCAGATCACTTTTTAGTTATAGCTACAGTGGGAGTAAAAGGTAGATGGGATACAAGGAAAATAGAATCAGTAAGTAAAAGAGAGGTGAAGGTTTATAAACTAAAAGAGGAGGCAGTTAGGGTAAGATATAAACAACTATTGGAGGATAGATGGGCTAGTGAGAGTGTAGGCAATGGGGTCGAAAATGTATGGGGTAGATTTAAAAATGTAGTGTTAGAGTGTTCAGCAGAAGTTTGTGGTTACAGGCGAGTGGGTGCGGAGGGAAGAGGAGCGATTGGTGGAATGATGATGTAAAGAGAGTAGTAAGGGAGAAAAAGTTAGCATATGAGAGGTTTTTACAAAGTAGAAGTGATGCAAGGAGGGAAGAGTATATGGAGAGAAAAAGAGAGGTTAAAAGAGTGGTGAAGCAATGTAAAAGAGAGCAGATGAGAGAGTGGGTGAGATGTTATCAGCAAATTTTGTTGAAAATAAGAAAAAGTTTTGGAATGAGATTAATAAGTTGAGGAAGCCTAGAGAACAAATGGATTTGACAGTTAAAAATAGGAGAGGAGAGTTATTAAATGGAGAGTTAGAGGTATCGGGAAGATGGAGAGAATATTTTGAGGATTTGTTAAATGTTGATGAAGACAGGGAAGCTGTGATTTCGTGTGTAGGGCAAGGAGGAATAACATCTTGTAGGAGTGTGGAAGAGCCAGTTGTGGGTGTAGGGAAGTTCGTGAGGCAGTGGGTAGAATGAAAGGGGTAAGGCAGCTGGGATTGATGGGATAAAGATAGAAATGTTAAAAGCAGGTGGGGATATAATTTTGGAGTGGTTGGTGCTATTATTTAATAAATGTATGGAAGAGGGTAAGGTACCTAGGGATTGGCAGAGAGCGTGTATTGTTCCTTTGTATAAAGGCAAAGGGGACAAAAGAGAGTGCAAAAATTATAGGGGAATAAGTCTGTTGAGTGTACCTGGTAAAGTGTATGGTAGAGTTATTATTGAAAGAATTAAGAGTAAAACAGAAAGCAGGATAGCAGATGAACAAGGGGGCTTTAGGAAAGGTAGGGGGTGTGTAGACCAAGTGTTTACAGTGAAACATATAGGTGAACAGTATTTGGATAAGGGTAAAGATGTTTTTGGGGCATTTATGGATTTGGAAAAGGCGTATGATAGGGGGGCAATGTGGCAGATGTTGCAGGTGTATGGAATAGGAGGAAGGTTACTGAAAGCAGTGAAGAGTTTTTATGAGGATAGTGAGGCTCAGGTTAGAGTGTGTAGGAGGGAAGGGGACTATTTCCCAGTAAAAGTGGGCCTTAGACAAGGATGTGTGATGTCACCGTGGTTGTTCAATATATTTATAGATGGGGTTGTAAGAGAAGTGAATGCGAGGGTCTTGGCAAGAGGTGTTAGGCTAAAAGATAAAGAAGCAAATACAAAGTGGGAGTTGTCACAGTTGCTTTTTGCTGATGACACTGTGCTTTTGGGAGATTCTGAAGAGAAGCTGCAGAGGTTGGTGGATGAATTTGGTAGGGTGTGTAAAAGAAGAAAATTGAAAGTGAATATAGGAAAGAGTAAGGTGATGAGGATAACAAAAAGAATAGGTGACGAAAGATTGGATATCAGATTGGAGGGAGAGAGTATGGAGGAGGTGAATGTATTCAGATATTTGGGAGTGGACATGTCGGCGGATGGGTCTATGAAGGATGAGGTGAATCATAGAATTGATGAGGGGAAAGGGTGAGTGGAGCACTTGAGTCTGTGGAGACAAAGAACCTTGTCCATGGAAGTAAAGAGGGGAATGTATGAGAGTATAGTTATACCAACGCTCTTATATGGGTGTGAAGCATGGGTGATGAATGTTGCAACGAGAAGGCTGGAGGCAGTGGAGATGTCATGTCTGAGGTCAATGTGTGGTGTGAATATAATGCAGAGAATTCGGAGTTTGGAAATTAGGAGGAGGTGCGGATTACCAAAACGATTGTCCAGAGAGCTGAGGAGGGGTTGTTGAGGTGGTTTGGACATGTAGAGAGAATGGAACGAGACAGAGTGACTTCGAGAGTGTATAAATCTGTAGTGGAGGGAAGGCGGGGTAGGGGTCGGCCTAGGAAAGGTTGGAGGGAGGGGGTAAAGGAAGTTTTGTGTGCGAGGGGCTTAGACTTCCAGCAAGCATGTGTGAGCGTATTTGATAGGAGTGAATGGAGGCATATGGTTTTTAATACTTGACGTGCTGTTGGAGTGTGAGCAAAGTAACATTTATGAAGGGATTCAGGGAAACCGGCAGGCCGGACTTGAGTTCTGGAGATGGGAAGTACAGTGCCGGCACTCTGAAGGAGGGGTGTTAATGTTGCAGTTTTATAACTGTAGTGTAAAGCACCCTTCTGGCAAGACAGTGATGGAGTGAATGATGATGAAAGTTTTTCTTTTTCGGGCCACCCTGCCTTGGTGGGAATCGGCCGATGTGTTAATAAAAAAATAAAAACTATCTAGACTATCTAAATTCCTTCATGCCTGCATGACACATCCTTCCTGACTGTCAGCGACTCAACGTCAGACAAAGATGAACCCTGCGATCCCTGACCCTTGGCTCATGACCCCTTACCCGGCGAGCCCATCCTGGGCCCACCACAGCGACGAGGTCACCGATATTCCTAACCATGGTGACCTCACTACCACGTCGCTTCCCAAATAACGTTACTTCTCGTGTCCTGCACTTAGGGTCAAGTTGATGATTTTTGGTAATATTTTTTTCAGGACCAAGGTGACCTCTTGTTTACCTCCGTAGTTCAGGACCAAGGTGACCTCTTGTTTACCTCCGTAGTTTAGGACCAAGGTGACCTCTTGTTTACATCTATAGTTCAGGACCAAGGTGACCTCTTGTTTGCTCCATAGTTCAGGACCAAGGTGACCTCTTGTTTACCTCCGTAGTTTAGGACCAAGGTGACCTCTTGTTTACATCTATAGTTCAGGACCAAGGTGACCTCTTGTTTACCTCCGTAGTTCAAGACCAAGGTGACCTCTTGCTTACCTCCGTAGTTCATGACCAAGGTGACCTCTTGTTTGCCTCCATAGTTCAGGACCAAGGTGACCTCTTGTTTACCTCTATAGTTCAGGACCAAGGTGACCTCTTGTTTGCCTCCATAGTTCAGGACCAAGGTGACCTCGTGTTTACCTCTATAGTTCAGGACCAAGGTGACCTCTTGTTTACCTCTATAGTTCAGGACCAAGATGACCTCTTGTTTGCCTCCATAGTTCAGGACCAAGGTAACCTCTTGTTTACCTCTATAGTTCAGGACCAAGGTGACCTCTTGTTTACCTCTATAGTTCAGGACCAAGGTGACCTCTTGTTTGCCTCCATAGTTCAGGACCAAGGTGACCTCTTGTTTACCTCTATAGTTCAGGACCAAGATGACCTCTTGTTTGCCTCCATAGTTCAGGACCAAGGTGACCTCTTGTTTACCTCTATAGTTCAGGACCAAGGTGACCTCTTGTTTACCTCTATAGTTCAGAACCAAGGTGACCTCTTGTTTGCCTCCATAGTTCAGGACCAAGGTGACCTCTTGTTTACCTCTATAGTTCAGGACCAAGGTGACTTCTTGTTTACCTCTATAGTTCAGGACCAAGGTGACCTCTTGTTTGCCTCCATAGTTCAGGACCAAGGTGACCTCTTGTTTACCTCCGTAGTTCAGGACCGAGGTGACCTCTTGTTTACCTCTATAGTTCAGGACCAAGGTGACCTCTTGTTTGCCTCTATAGTTCAGGACCAAGGTGATCTCTTGTTTGCCTCCATAGTTCAGGACCAAGGTGATCTCTTGTTTACCTCCATAGTTCAGGAACAAGGTGACCTCTTGTTTACCTCTATAGTTCAGGATCAAGGTGACCTCTTGTTTGCCTCCATAGTTCAGGACCAAGGTGATCTCTTGTTTACCTCTATAGTTCAGGACCAAGGTGACCTCTTGTTTACCTCCGTAGTTCAAGACCAATGTGACCTCTTGTTTACCTCCGTAGTTGAGGACCAAGGTGACCTCTTGTTTACCTCCGCAGTTCAAGAACAATGTGACCTCTTGTTTACCTCCATAGTTCAGGACCAAGGTGACTTCTTGTGATTCCTTTTAAGAGCAGTTATGGGCTTATTCTGTAATTTATTATTGTCTTAATTAGCACAAAGACAGAAAGAAAGTTGTCAATGAAATCAAAAGAAAAATATACACTATTTTTTTTTAATAAAAGCGGCAGTCATGATTTTAACAAGATGCACACACACAGGCTGGACACGTGGTCCAGCAACTGGCTACTCGAATTTAACCCCACCAAATGCAAACTCACGAAGATCGGGGAAGGGCAAAGAAGACCGCAGACAGAGTATAGGCTAGGCGGCCAAAGACTGAAAACCTCACTCAAGGAAAAGGATCTTGGGATCCTGAGGCGCACATCAACCAGATAACTGCTGCAGCATATAGGCGCCTTTCCGATACCTCAGTAAGGAATCGTTCAAGACTCTGTACACTGTGTACGTCAGGCCCATACTGGAGTATGCAGCACCAGTTTGGAACCTACACCTGGTCAAGCACGTCAAGAAATTAGAGAAAGTGCAAAGGTTTACAACAAGACTAGTTCCAGAGCGAAGAAAGGTTAAGTGAAATCGGCCTGACGATACTGGAGGACAGCAGGGTTAGGGGAGACATGATAACGACATACAAAATACTGCGAGGAATTGACACGGTGGACAGAGATTGGATGTTCCTGAGATGGGACACAGAAACAAGGGGTCACAATTGGAAGCTGAAGACTCAGATGAGTCAAAGGGATGTTAGGAAGTATTTCTTCAGTCATAGAGTTGTCAGGAAGTGGAATTGTCTGGCTAGTGACGTAGTGGAGGCAGGAACCATACATAGTTTTAAGACGAGGTTTGATAAAGCTCATGGAGCAGGGAGAGAGTGGACCTAGTAGCGATAAGTGAAGAGGCGGGGCCAGGAGCTGAGTCTCGACCCCTGCAACCACAATTAAGTGAGTACACACAGTAATGTTGTGCACCTATACTGTACATGGAATTAGTATTTAATAAATTTACTAACAGCACATGTTTATAAAATGTTTATAAAAAGCTGCAATTTAGAAAGTGCAATATATATATAGTTTATTTTAGTGTATCAGCTTAAAAAAAATCGTTAATTAACTATAGGTCATCCACACGCTAATTCTTGGCCACACCAACCAATATCATGATTTTATTATAGATTAGTTTATAATACTCTTGTGAAAACAGTAGGATTCAAAACTGCATAATCTGCATCAAAGTATATGCAGTATTTTTTCCCACACAGTAAATAATTTCGCCCGTTAGCGAATTATTAAGTATGGCTGTCTTCCAGAGGAAGCTGGACAGGCACCTGAAGTCAGTAACTGACCAGCCGGGCTGTGGTTCGTAACCTCATGTGATCACTCTGAACTAGTGTGACCTCATGTGACCATACAGGACCTGTGTGACCACTCAGGACCAGTGTAGCCTCATGTAACCACTCAGGACTAGTGTGGCCTCTGTAGCCACTCAGAACCAGTGTTACCTCATGTAAAGGCTCAGGACCAATACGACCTTTTACAACTTTCCATCATATGACCTAGGTGACCTCGTATGAGGCCACCTGGGTTGACTACTGTTTCCAGTGCTGGACCATCCTTCCTCTCCACGGAGGTCAGGAACATAAGAATGAAGGAATTCTGCAGCAGGTCTATTGGCCCATGCAAGGCAGGTAGACTTAGTGGCTCATTGTAATATTGTTGGTAGAATTACCGACAATATGTTAAGTAAAAGGACACAAGTGCAACTAATGTGACATTTTATTGTGGCAACGTTTCGGTCCCCAGGAGCTTTGTCAAGCCGTTACAAACAATGAAGTTGTGTTGTTGTTCAATGCTTACCAGTACATGGCCTGGCAAGGGTCTTAATGATATGATGATCCGTCAGTGGTGCAGCATGTAAGCTGCTGGCAGGGTTGTAGCAGAGGTCCTTGGTCGCAGCTGCACTGACATGCAGAGTTCGTCTCAACTTGCCCTCGCTCTACTGAGTGTATATAACTCTGTGCAGCTCGTGGTAGGAGGGTCACGCAGTCGCCTTGACCATTCCCACGGTGAGCATTCATGTCAAGTGGTGTATCACTTACAGCCCTATGGCAAGGGCGCAGTGAGTCGTCTTCGTGTCAAGTGAGTACCACACTGCCCCGTAAACAATACAGGGATACAGAGAGGTATATATACGTACAGAGTGAGGTGCAAAATATAATAGTAGTAGTAGTAGTAGTAGTATTTGTTGTTGTGGTGGTAGTAGTGGTAGCAGCTATGTGATGGCGGGGTTTATTGCTGCGAGGAGAATTCTTGCCAATACTTCAGAGATAATGAAGCTGCCTTTATTCTGTTTGTTTTTAGAAATAGCGATTAATGATGATTCAAGACATTTACATCTGTCAGGGGAACGCCTTCTGCCTGAGCAAAAAGAATGGAAAAATAAATAAATGAATAACTTGAGGCGTAATAAGATAATTTTCTAAGGCTTTTAATTAAAATTAAATAAAAATAAAAATTGGCAGCTGTGGTTCCAGTATCATGTTAGGGCAAGAGCATATAATGCCCAGGATGGTCTTCTGATGTTGTGAAGAAATGATGAAGGTTATCCTGGGTGGCGGTGTTCGTCCCATGTTCTGGAAAATCCTGTCACCACTTGGTTGCAGCACCACAATTAAGATTTGAAAGTTGAGGAGTCGTAATGTCCCACTACGTCCCGTAGACAGGGATCTTGCTCCAGTAGACAGGGATCTTGCTCCAATTCACTAGCGTCTACCCTGGTTGACCAGGCCAGCAGCAGAGCTGGCAATGAAGAAAATAACACTGGTTACATAAACTTAGATAAGTATAACATTGAAGAAAGACAAAGGTTGGTATTCATCTTCAATGTCATTACTGGTAACCAGGAAAATCAGAAACAATAAACAGAAATACTCCTGGTAGATCACCTTACCTGGTCAGGAGAAGAGTGGAGGTGAAGTGATTCTTAAAACTTCAACCCACACCAGGTAAGGTTAATAGGAGTAAAAATTAAAGCAAATCAGACCCCAGGAACTGGAGTTTAGCCTCAGCCCGCTAGATGGTAGTGCGGGCAGTAACACGCTAATGGTTCCTGGGTGTCTGAACAACCATAACCCCCACTTATTACTGGCTTTTCCCTCATAACATCTATGAAAAACACTAGGCTGGCGTCGTTGAATTTCATCAGGTGGTTGGTGGAATTCCGGTGTTGCATGTAGGCATTATTTAAGTTATCATTCCAACATGCATTAATGTGTTCACCGTTTCAAGGTTTCTTGCTGTTTCATCTACGTATATTCTGTCACAACCTCCACAGGGGATAGTATAAATCCCTGCGTTGACAGGTTCAATGTTTTCTTTTTTTCAATTTCTTCCTAGTCAGATCTTTTATGAAGGACTAGTTGCGATGGCGCCTCTAAGCTTGTGCGAGCACTTTAGAGACGTTCAGTGCAACTTGGCCGTAGGGAAGGATTATAACACTGTTAGGAGTGGTATTAGTGCTTGGAGAATTGATGATCTGAAGGGCTCTTTTTTTTGCAGTCTTTGATGAAAAAGGAAGGGAAATGTAGATCAATGAAGGTCTGGTGTATGCACACACTCGTCAAAAAACTGAACTGCAAATTCGGTAAGCTCTTAGGAAAAATCCAATGACGATGCCTCTTTTGATCTTAGTATCTTGACTGGAATAGAAGTGTGTGAGATCGTTTTTGTTGGAACCTTGGAGTGTTATCTACTTTATTAATGATAACGTCTAGAAAAGGTAACTTGTCATTGGACTCTTCTTCAAGTGTAAACTGAATAGTTGGTTCAACGTTGACCTTCCCTGAAGATTCCGCACATCAAAATGTTTGGGAGTAATTAAGCCGTAAGCCACTGGGCCAGCTGGCTACAATACGATTCATTCCACTAAGCATATTTATACACCGTGGCCTGGTGACAAAAGCTCTTGCTTCCCACGGTGAGGGGTCCGGGTTCGATTTCCGGCGAAGAGGTGGAAACATCGGACGTGTTTCCTTATACCGGTTGTCTATGTTCACCCATCAGTAAAATGGGTACCTGGGTGTTAGTCGACTGGTGTGGGTCGCATCCTGGGACAAAACTGACCTAATTTGCCCGAAATGCTCTGCATAGCAAGCGGTTTTCTATATAGTAGTATATCTTACTGCTTCTGTGTTTATTTTTCCATTGTGTCGGTATTTTATACCATTTATTTCCACCTTGTACATGTACTTGTAGTAAATAAAGATATTATTATAGAGACGTTAGCACAGACCTCACTGTGACCCAGCTGGCCCAGTGGCTTACTCGCTGGCCTGGAGTTTTACCACTCACTCGCCGCGAGTCCAATCCCCGCCCATGGTACGGTTTGCTTCATGCAACTTAAGAACTTAAGAAAGAAGGAACACTGCAGCAGGCCTACTGGCCCATGCGAAGCAGGTCCAAGTCTCCCACCGGCTTAAGCCAATGCCCCGACCCAGCAAGGTCAGGTTATATTCACTTAAGGAAGCAGCACTGCATCTGACCTAATAGCACAAGCTAGTCAGGACCAACTCACACCCACCCACACCTACTCTTATATTTATCTAGCCTATTTTTAAAACTACACAACGTTTTAGCCTCTATAACTGTACTCGGGAGTTTGTTCCACTCATCGACAACTCTATTACCACACATGTGCAACATCTGGGCATCTCCACTGTAGAGATTTCGCCATCCAGCGGCTTCACCAATACAAACTCTAGGACACTACTTGAAGACAGCAGAACCACATACAAAAGATGAGGTAATCAGTCCCCCGGCCCCGGAGTTGGTGTGAACAGCACCGAAGTCGCGGAGCTTCCGGAGCAGAGGCAAGGAGGCTGGCGCTCATATACTGACGTCAAGGTAGGTCAAATTCACAACTCACTGACCTGTACACCTTCATTTAAAGCTAAACAAAGCTGTTGTGTCAGTTTATTTCAATCGGGGGAGGGAGCGCTAAACCCATAAGGGATGATAGAGAGTTTGGACCAGAAGGTCTGATGCATTGCTCCTTCCTTCTTAGGTGGATATAAATTGGACCTGACTAGCTTAGGCCAGTAGGTGACTTGGACTTGCCTAGCATGGGCCAGTAGGCCTGCTGCAGTGCTCCTTCTTCCTTAAGTTAAGTCAAGGGAAGGACAGGAGCACTCCAGCGCTGACCTGGAAGATCGCAGGAAATTCATAGGTTGCTTGTTAATTCTTCCTGGAAAGGAAACAAGGTGTGTGTTACACCCAGACTCAGCTTATAAGGCGTGTGAGGGCGCCACGAGTGCTGCCTCCCTCACCTGCCTCCTCCAGGGAGGCGTGTGAGGGCGCCACGAGTGCTGCCTCCCTCACCTGCCTCCTCCAGGGAGGCGTGTGAGAGCGCCACGAGTGCTGTCTCCTCACCTGCCTCCTCCAGGGAGGCGTGTGGCGCCACGAGTGCTGCCTCCCTCACCTGCCTCCTCCAGGGAGGCGTGTGAGCGCCACGAGTCCCTGCCTCCCTCACCTGCCTCCTCCAGGGAGGCGTGTGAGGGCGCCACGAGTGCTGCCTCCCTCACCTGCCTCCTCCAGGGAGGCGTGTGAGGGCGCCACGAGTGCTGCCTCCCTCACCTGCCTCCTCCAGGGAGGCGTGTGAGGGCGCCACGAGTGCTGCCTCCCTCACCTGCCTCCTCCCGGGAAGCGTGTGAGGGCGCCACGAGTGCTGCCTCCCTCACCTGCCTCCTCCAGGGAGGCGTGTGAGGGCGCCACGAGTGCTGCCTCCCTCACCTGCCTCCTCCAGGGAGGCAGTCAGTGTCAAGATTCATATCAGGGTAGTCCTGACTCACCCGCCCTAACTCAGTCCTGGGGAAGGGAGTGTGGGGGTGGGGGTCATGGAAGGGGAAGATAGGGAGACGGGACAGGACCAACAACCTTACTTTCTTATCTACCATCTACCATCTTATCACGCTGGGGTCACGAAGGCAGGAGGATCCTCACCTTCCTGGACTACAGTTTTCCTTTCAGATGCCTTCAGGCCTCTCTCTCTCTGTATGCTTTATTTATTTAGAAATTACGGTAATTTTGGATAATTTTTGATCCGAGGAATCAGAGTTCAATTCCCCGAGCTCGGATTAACCCTGATGATCTGCCCGTGATCCCCCTACGGTTTTGGGGCTTTCCTAGAAATATAATAATCCTCTTAGAAGGAGGTTAAGCTCTTGCCAAAATATTGACCAGAAACAACATGTCCACAAAAATGAAAAGGAAAGAAACAAACAAATAGAAACAACAGAAAAATGTGCAACATCTGGGTATCTTTATTGTAGACGTTTCGCCATCCAGTGGCTTTATCAATACAGATTCTAGGACATAACTTCGAGACAGTAGAACTATATACAAAAGATGAGGTAATCAGTCCCTCAGCCTTGGAGTTGGTGTGAAGATCACCGTAGTTGTGGAGATTCTGGAGCAGAGGCAAGGACGCTGGCGCTTATATACTGGCGTCAGCTCACCGTCAGTGATAAGGAAATGTGTAGAATTTTTAACACTTACTTCCTCTCAGTTTTTACACAGGAAGACACTAGCGATATTCCAGAAATAATAAATTATGTAGAACAGGACGATAGTAAACTATGCACGATTAGGGTCACAAGTGACATGGTCCTTAGACAAATAGATAAATTAAAACCTAACAAATCCCCAGGCCCTGATGAACTGTATGCAAGGGTTCTAAAGGAATGTAAAGAGGAGCTTAGCAAACCTATGGCTAATCTTTTCAACATATCACTGCAAACTGGCATGGTGCCAGATAAGTGGAAAATTGCAAATGTAATACCTATTTTCAAAGCAGGAGACAGGTCCTTAGCTTCGAACTATAGACCAATAAGCCTAACCTCCATAGTGGGAAAATTTATGGAATCAATAATAGCCGAGGCAATTCGTAGCCATCTTGAAAAGCATAAATTAATCAATGAATCTCAGCACGGTTTTACAAAGGGCGTTCCTGCCTTACAAATTTAATAACTTTTTCACTAAGGTATTTGAGGAGGTAGATCATGGTAATGAATATGATGTTGTGTATATGGACTTCAGTAAGGCTTTTGATAGAGTCCCACATCAGAGACTATTGAGGAAAATTAAGGCACACGGAATAGGAGGAGAAATTTTTCCTGGATAGAGGCATGGTTGACAAATAGGCAGCAGAGAGTTTGCATAAATGGGGAGAAATCAGAGTGGGGAAGTGTCACAAGCGGTGTTCCACAGGGGTCAGTATTGGGCCCCTGTTGTTCACAATCTACATAAACGACATAGATGAGGGAATAAATAGCGACATAACAAGTTTGCCATGACACCAAAATAGGCCGTCCAATTCATTCAAATGAGGACATTAGAGCACTCAGGAAGATTTGAATAGACTGATGCATTGGTCGGAGAAGTGGCAGATGCAGTTTAATATAGATAAATGCAAAGTTCTAAATATTGGACAGGACAATAACCATGCCACATATAAACTAAATAATGTAGATCTTAATACTACTGATTGCGAAAAGGATTTAGGAGTTCTGGTTAGCAGTAATCTAAAACCAAGACAGCAGTGCATAAGTGTTCGCAATAAAGCGAACAGAATCCTTGGCTTCATATCAAGAAGCATAAATAATAGAAGTCCTCAGGTTGTTCTTCAACTCTATATATCCTTTTGGGTTAGGCCTCATCTAGATTATGCTGCACAGTTTTGGTCACCGTATTACAGAATGGATATAAATGCTCTGGAAAACGTACAAAGGAGGATGACTAAGTTGATCCCATGTATCAGAAATCTTGCCTATGAGGATAGACTGAGGGCCCTGAATCTGCACTCTCTAGAAAGACGTAGAATTAGGGGGGATATGATTGAGGTGTATAAATGGAAAACAGGAATAAATAAAGGTGATGTAAATAGCGTGCTAAAAATATCTAGTATTGACAGGACTCGCAGCAATGGCTTTAAGTTGGATAAATTCAGATTCAGGAAGGATATAGGAAAGCATTGGTTTGGTAATAGAGTTGTCGATGAGTGGAACAAACTCCCGAGTACAGTTATAGAGGCTAAAACGTTGTGTAGTTTTAAAAATAGGCTAGATAAATATATGAGTGGGTGCGGGTGGGTGTGAGTTGGACCTGACTAGTTTGTGCTACTAGGTCAGATGCCGTGCTCCTTCCTTAAGTGAATGTAACCTGACCTAGCTGGGTCGGGGCATTGGCTTAAGCCGGTGGGAGATTTGGACGTGCCTCGCATGGGCCAGTAGGCCTGCTGCAGTGTTCCTTCTTTCTTATGTTCTTATGTTCTTATGTCAGGTGGATAGGGACGGGTAGCAGACGAGGGTATAGTCACTGGTAGGCGGGATTCCCCAGTTGTAGTAGGCCATACCCAAAGGGATGGGTTAGTTGTAGTAGTAGTTTTAGTAGCCGTGAAGTAGGTCATGTAGATGTCCTCTGAACCAAGATTCCATGATGTTGCAGTGTCTGACAAGTTTTACAAGGTATACAATACCTGAGTGGCAGTGTTGAGGTGATCCATGTACCTGAGTGGCTGTATTGAGGTGATCCATATACCTGAGTGGCTGTGTTGAGGCGATCCTTGTACCTGAGTGGCTATGTTGAGGTGATTCTTGTACCTGAGTGGCTATGTTGAGGTGATCCTTGTACCTGAGTGGCTTTTTGAGGTGATCTTTGTACCTGAGTGGCTGTGTTGAGGTGATCCTTGTACCTGAGTGGCTGTGTTGAGGTGATCCTTGTACCTGAGTGGCTATGTTGAGGTGATCCTTGTACCTGAGTGGCTATGTTGAGGTGATCCTTGTACCTGATTGGCTGTGTTGAGGTGATCCTTGTATCTGAGGGGCTGTGTTGAATCGATGTGTTCGGCCCATCAATCTTGACAAAAGTGCAGCATATTCGTGGAGACGGAGCTTATATACCGATGAGAGAAGAGGTGGAGCAGTGGCAGGCGGAGTCACCAGCAAACAAAAGCACTAGAGGAAGTAGGTGTTGATGCAGGGATTGCTTCATCCCTTATCTACTCTCTAGACACGATCTACTTCCTCTAGTGCTTTTGTTCGCTGGTGTCTCCGCGAATATGCTGCACTTTTGTCAAGACTGATGGACCGAGCACATCGACTCAAGGCTGAGGGACTGATTACCTCAAACTCATCCTCCTTTTATTCCACCTTTTTCTGCATTAGACTGAAGAAGCCACTGTATAGCGAAACGTTTCCAGAATGAAGATAGCCAAGTGTTGCAAGAGTGTTTCGTAAACAGTGTTGTCAGTGTGTACAAGTCATGTAGTTCAGTTTATGGTATTTAAATAAGATGTGACTTTTTCCAGTGACTTTTTATCTTACCGAAAAAATGTGACTTATTTTCTGTGACGATTTTTCCTGTGATTGTTTTTTCCGGACACCTTTGAAGTACCCGCCAGTGATACCAAACACGGGCTTAATCCATGAAGTACCCGCCAGTGATACCAAACACGGGCTTAATCCATGAAGTACCCGCCAGTGATACCAAACACAGGCTTGATCCATGAAGTACCCGCCCGTGATACCAAACACGGGCTTAATCCATAAAGTACCTGCCAGTGATACCAAACACGGGCTTAATCCTTTAAGTACCTGTCAGTGATACCAAACACGGGCTTAATCCATGAAGTACCTGCCAGTGATACCAAACACGGGCTTAATCCATGAAGTACCTGCCAGTGAAGTCCTCAGGTTGTTCTTCAACTCTATATATCCTTGGTTAGGCCTCATTTAGATTATTCTGCACAGTTCTGGTCACCGTATTACAGAATGGATATAAATACATTGGAAAACGTACAAATGAGGATGACAAAGTTGATCCCATGTATCAGAAATCTTTCCTATGAGGATAGACTGAGGGCCTTGAATCTGCACTCTCGAAAAAGGCGTAGAATTAGGGGAGATATGATTGAGGTGTATAAATGGAAAACAGGAATGAATAAAGGGGATGTAAATAGCGTGCTAAAAATATCTAGCCAAGACAGGACTCGCAGCAATGGTTTTAAGTTGGAAAAATTCAGATTCAGGAAGGATATAGGAAAGCACTGGTTTGGTAATAGAGTTGTGGATGAGTGGAACAAACTCCCGAGTACCGTCATAGAAGCTAAGACGTTGTGTAGTTTTAAAAATAGGTTAGATAAATACATGAGTGGGTGTGGGTGGGTGTGAGTTGGACCTGACTAGCTTGTGCTAATAGGTCTTATGCCGTGCTCCTTCCTTAAGTGGAAGTGACCTGACTAGGCGGGTCAATGGTCTAAGCTGGGGATTGACATGGACTTGCTTCGCATGGGTCAGTAGGCCTGGTACAGTGTTCCTTCTTTCTTATGTTCTTATGTGATACCAAACACGGGATTCATCCATGAAGTACCTGCCAGTGATACCAAACACGGGCTTCATCCATGAAGTACCTGCCAGTGATACCAAACACGGGCTTAATCCATGAAGCACCTGCCAGTGATAATAATAATAATAATAATAATAGTAAATAATAATAATAGTAAATAATAATAATAATAATAATAATAATAATAATATCTTTATTTACTACAAGTACATGTACAAAGTATACAGTCCTTGCTGACATCAATGACATACTACTATATAGAAAGCCCCTTGTTATGCAGAGCATTCTGGGCAAATTAGGTCAGTTTTGTTCCAGGATGCGACCCACACCAGTCGACTAACACCCAGGTACCCATTTTACTGATGGGTGAACATAGACAACCGGTGTAAGGAAACACGTCTTATGTTCTTATGTATCCACTCCTTCTCCGGGAATCGAACGTGGACCCCTCACCGTGTGAAGCGAGAGCTTTTGCCACCAGGCCACAAGCTAATCCGCGATATTACTGCCAATAATATTACCAAAAACACTCAGTATAAAATAATATCAGCCTGACAAGCAAGCTGGGATGACCTCAGCTTGTGTGACACCATGACTCTCTTATCTTATCTTGTGGACCCTTGACGTGACCTGACGCCTTCCCTTCTCTCCCCGTGACCTGATCCTTCCAGCCCCCCCAACCCAACCGCTTGCCTTTCTGACCCGACACCCCCTCCCCTCTCAGACTTGACCTCATCCCTCCTCCCTAAATCCCTCCTCCCAGACCTAATCTCTCAACCACTATAACTACACCGATCTCCCCCCCCCTCTTCCTCCCTCATTCCCTTTACCCCCCTCCCCTCCACGCTCACAAACAAACCAATATACTCTAACACACTCTTGCTTATTTTTACTTAACGTAACGTAACCTTAAATAAACAAGATACCACCTAACCTAACCTGTCTAGTATATCCTAGTTAAGTATAATCTATAATACCTTAATATCTTCACCCAAGCTAACTTTATACTCTGATATATATATATATATATATATATATATATATATATATATATATATATATATATATATATATATATATATATATATATATATATATATATATATATATATATATATATATATATATATATATATATATATATATATATATATATATATATATATATATATATATTTATATATATATATATATATATATATATATATATATATATATAGGATGGGGTCCACCTCTAGTGTCAATTGTGGGACCCATTGCCTCGGAGAAGTGGATAAAAAGACTTCAAGGAAGAATATTTAGATTTCTTTCTGAAGCCATTTGAATATTCCACTTCCCCTACTACTCCCATCTTTTTTTTTTATACAAACTTTATTTCAAGACAAAATACAAAATACAATGGGGAGTAAAACAACATAGATAACAACTCAGAGCTACATGTCAAATACTTCGTCCAACTCCCCGGCAGTGGGCCGCGTGCCCAGAATACTGCAGGCATTTCCCCTCTGGATCGCAACACTGAGTCTCTGAAACAGGAAGCTGGTCGCCCTGTGGTCCTTGGTTTCTATGATGAGTTTTCCACCCAGCTCCTTGAGAAACTTTAGAGCACACTTGCCCCATGCTCCATGGAGGGTATTCCAGGCTGTTACTGCTGGCCGCACGTAGTCCAACGTACGAACCACAGCCCTGAGTGGCGGTGTTGAGGTGATCATTGTACCTGAGTGGCTGTGTTGATGTGATCCTTATACCTGAGTGGCTGTGTTGAGGTGATCCTTGTACCTGAGTGGCTGTGTTGAGGTGATCTTTGTACCTGAGTGGCTATGTAGATGTGATCCTTGTACCTGAGTGGCTGTGTTGAGGTGGTCCTTGTACCTGAGTGGCTATGTTCAGGTGATCCTTGTACCTGAGTGGCTGTGTTGAAGTGATCCATATACCTAGCCAAGGAGTCGAACCCATGCTGATTTGGCCCGCCTCATGGTGAGTGAAACTACATGATGCTCTAGTCCAAGAGACCACACAATCCTCAAGAATGACGCACCCAGCCAAGCTAGGTGTTGTACCCATCATCCGAAGACATGGTGGTGTGGGTGCCTCTGAGCTAATTTCATTCTACTCCCTGTTTAGTGTACTAGCCCAACAAGCAGTATTTTATATTATTGTACCCACGAACGAGTGGTATTGATCAATAACAACACTGCGACTACCCAAGGAGTAGAATGAAATTACTCAGAGGCATTCACACCACCGTATGTCCTCGGATGACGGATACAACACCTAGCATGGTTGGGTGCATCATTCTTGAGAATTGTATGGCCCCGTGGACTAGAACGTCATGTGTTTTCGCTCACCATGAGGAGGGCCAAAGCAGCATGGGTTCGACTTCTTGGCTAGTCGCAGTGTTGTTATTGATCAATACCACTCGTTCGTGGGTACAATAATATATATATATATATATATATATATATATATATATATTATATATATATATATATATATATATATATATATGTATATATATATATATATATATATATATATATATATATATATATATATATATATATATATAATATATATATATATATATATATATCCCAACGAGGCAGGGTGGCCCGAAAAGAAAAACGAAAGTTTCTCTTTTTAACTTTAGTAATGTATACAGAAGAAGGGGTTACTAGCCCCTTCTTGCTCCCGACATTTCAGTCGCCTCTTACGGAGGAAGAATTCTGTTCCACTTCCCCATGGAGATAAGAGAAAATAAACAAGAACAAGAACTAGTAAGAAAATAAAAGAAAACCCAGAGGGGTGTGTACATATATGCTTGTACATGAATGTGTAGTGTGACCTAAGTGTAAGTAGAAGTAGCAAGATGTACCTGAAATCTTTCATGTTTATGAGACAGAAAACAGACACCAGCAATCCTACCATCGTGAAAAACAAATACAGGCTTTCGTTTCACAATCACCTGGCAGGACGATAGTACCTCCCTGGGCGGTTGCTGTCAACCAACTTACTACAATATATATATATATATATATATATATATATATATATATATATATATATATATATATATATATATATATATATATATATATATATATATATATATATATAATAAATGTCTCTCTTTATTATCGAAAATTATGACATTTATTAAGTCAATGTTTTCCATCGAGTTTTCCTGTCAGCGTCTTGTCATATTTTTTTTTCTCTCTCTCTCTCTCTCTCTCTCTCTCTCTCTCTCTCTCTCTCTCCTCTCTCTCCTCTCTCTCTCTCTCTCTCTCTCCTCTCTCTCTTCTCTCTCTCTCTCTCTCTCTCCACTAAGTCACAAATTTACTATATTTACTTGTTTCTACCTTCACTGAATGCGTCATTCTTTCATCGCATTTCACATTTGTTTTTGGAAAAAGCTTAATATACCTTATCATGCCTTACATATTTTCATTTCTTGCCCCTAAACTCCCGTCACTGAAGTATTACATTGACTTAAAAAAAAAAAAACCCGCCTAACTTTCGCCAAATATTCAGATGCTTAGAAATAATGCAGTATATAAATGACACTTTGTAGTCGATATTTTTTGACAGACATGTACGCACAGGGCTCCTTGACCAGCAAAATGTGATCAGTCAGGAAGGTCTCTTCACAAAATTCAATTTTAATTACAAAAAAATACAATGGAATCAAGTCAACCATGTCCTAAATGAAACAAGCTGGGAAGATATCCTAAACAACACGGATCCGAACAGTTGCCTAGAAAGTGAACCTGTGGTTCTTGAGATCTGCTCAAGGCACATTCCATTAAGAAAAAGAAAGAGAAGATGTAAACTATAAAGAGAGAGATGGTCCCCTTTTACAGACGAGGCGAAGAGTCACAGAGCTGCTGAGAGGGGCCAATATATCTGAAATACAGAGAGGCCCTGGTCAATGAAATTGAAATATCGAACATAAGCTGAAGGAATCTACAAGGAGACAAG
>WNWK01004467.1:32500-139787 GCA_009830355.1 Cherax destructor | reverse complement strand
TAGGCATTGCTGTCTTGGTTTAAGGTTCCTGCTTACCATCACCCCAAGTCCTTCTGCAATCTGTATGGCTAAGTTCTACGTTATTTAACTTATAAGTGCTTGGGTTATGGACACTCCCAAGCTTCAGAACCTTGCATTTATCTACATTGAACTGCATCTGCCACTTTTCTGACCAGGAATTGAGTCTGTCTAAATCCTCAAGTTCCCTGACATCTAGTTAGAATCAATTATCCTACCTATCTTCGTGTCGTCGGCAATTTGCTCATATCACTAGTAATTCCCTCATCAAGGTCATTGATATATATTATAAATAACAACGGGCCTAAGACTGATCCCTGTGGAACACCACTTGTTACAGATCCCCACTCGGATTTAACCCCATTTATGCACACTCTCTGCTTCCTATTGGTGAGCCATGACTCGATCCATGACAGCACTTTTCCCCCAATGCAATGAGCTGCCACTTTCTTTAACAGTCTCTGGTGCGGTACTCTATCAAAAGCCTTACTAAAGTCTAAATAAACAATATCGAATTCTTTATCGTGATCAACAGCCTCAAAAGCTTTACTGAAGAAGGTTAATAAATTAGATAGGCAGGAACGGCCCCTCGTGAATCCATGCTGGGTATCATTAATCAAATTATGGTTATCTAGATGGCTTCTAATAATATCAGCTATAATTGACTCTAGTAATTTGCCTACAATTGAGGTCAGGCTTATTGGGCGGTAGTTTGACGTAGTGACTTGTCCCCTGCTTTAAAAATAGGAATTACATTAGCCATCTTCCACATATCAGACACTACACCTGTTTGAAGAGATAAATTAAAAATGTTAGATATTGGTTCACAGAGTTCCATTTGCATTCCTTAAGAACCCTTGCAAAAAGCTCATCAGGACCCGACGATTTATTTTGTTTCAGTTGGTCAGCTGTTTCATAATCATTTCGCTAGTGACTGTGATATTACATAATTTATCTTCTTCTGGGCCTCTGTAAAAATTAATTACTGGGATTTTTTTTATGTCTTCCTGTGTGAAAACCGAGAGAAAATAATTATTAAAAAATAGAGCACATATCATTCTCCTTGTCAGTAAGATGCCCAAAGTTATTTTTAAGGGGACCTATCTTATCCCTAACTTTTGTTCTATAAACCTGGAAAAAACTTTTGGGTTAGTTTTGAATCCTAGCAACTTTAATTTCATAGTCCTGTTTAGCTTTTCTTATTCCCTTTTTAACGTCCCTCTTAATGTCAGTATACTGATTTATAAGATGACCCTCACCTCTTTTTATGCGCCTATAAATTCCTTTCTTCTGCCCTAAAAGATATTTGAGCCTATTATTCATCCATTTTGGGTCATTTCTACTTGATCTAATTTCTTTATACGGATAAATGTTCTTTGGGCAGCCTGTATAGTGTTAAGAAAACTGTCATATTGATACCTCTCTTCTTCACCCCAGTCCACAGTTGATAAGTGTTCTCTAAGTCCATTATAATCTGCTAAGCGAAAATCTGGGACCATTACTGAATTATCCCTACTATCATACATCCATTCAATGCTAAAGGTAATTGACTTGTGGTCGCTTGAGCCGAGTTCCTCTGTAATTTCTAAATTATTAACAAGGGTTTCCTTGCTTGCCAGAACCAAGTCAAGTAGGTTATTTCCCCTTGTAGGTTCTGTTACAAACTGCTTCAAAAAGCAATCCTGAACTACTTCTAAAAAGTCGTTAGATTCTAAATTCCCTGTCATGAAATTCCAATCAATCTGACTAAAGTTAAAGTCCCCTAGAATTACTACGTTATCGTGTCCTGTGGCCTTAACAATTTCCTCCTAGATAACCATAATTTGATTAATGATAACCAGCATGGATTCACGAGGGGCCGTTCCTGCCTATCTAATTTATTAACCTTCTTCAGTAAAGCTTTTGAGGCTGTTGATCACGATAAAGAATTCGATATTGTTTATTTAGACTTTAGTAAGGCTTTTGATAGAGTACCGCACCAGAGACTGTTAAAGAAAGTGGCAGCTCATGGCATTGGGGGAAAAGTGCTGTCATGGATCGAGTCATGGCTCACCAATAGGAAGCAGAGAGTGTGCATAAATGGGTTAAATCCGAATGGGGACTTGTAACAAGTGGTGTTCCACAGGGATCAGTCTTAGGCCCATTGTTATTTATAATATATCAATGACCTTGATGAGGGAATTACTAGTGATATGAGCAAATTCGCCGACGACACGAAGATAGGTAGGATAATTGATTCAAACATAGATGTCATAGAACTTCAGGAAGATTTAGACAAACTTAATTCGTGGTCAGAAAAGTGGCAGATGCAGTTCAATGTAGATAAATGCAAGGTTCTGAAGCTCAGGAGTGTCCATAACCCAAGCACTTATAAGTTAAATAACGTAGAACTTAGCCATACAGATTGCGAGAAGGACTTGGGGGTGATGGTAGCAGCAACCTTAAACCAAGACAGCAATGCCTAAGCGTACGTAATAAGGCAAATATATTACTGTGATTTATATCAAGAAGTGTTAGCAACAGAAGTCCAGAGGTTATATTACAGCTTTATACATCATTAGTAAGGCCTCACCTAGATTACGCAGCTCAGTTCTGGTCTCCATATTACAGAATGGACATAAATTCGTTAGAAAACATTCAGCGTAGAATGACTAAATTAATACATAGCATTAGAAATCTTCCTTACGAAGAAAGATTGAAGACCCTAAAATTACATTCACTTGTAAGACGTAGAATGAGGGGAGACATGATCGAGGTATACAAGTGGAAAATGGGTATTAACAATTGTAGGCAAATTACTAGAGTCAATTATAGCTGATATTATTAGAAGCCATCTAGATAACCATAATTTGATTAATGATACCCAGCATGGATTCACGAGGGGCCGTTCCTGCCTATCTAATTTATTAACCTTCTTCAGTAAAGCTTTTGAGGCTGTTGATCACGATAAAGAATTCGATATTGTTTATTTAGACTTTAGTAAGGCTTTTGATAGAGTACCGCACCAGAGACTGTTAAAGAAAGTGGCAGCTCATGAATGTGAGTCGACTTCTGGGAGCGTCACGACGAAAGACACAAAGGAAGGTAAAAACATTGTTGTTGTTGGGACAGTCAGGTTAGGTACATGGATAGGGCTTTCTGTTTGATTGATAGGAGTAGGAGACAGAGGGTTTGCTTTCCTGGGGCTGGGATGGAGGATATTGTTAGCCGTCTGGACGACATAATGAGAGGTAATGGGAGCAATCCTATTATCTGTCTCAGTGCTGGAGGCAACGATGTTGGCAGACGTAGGAGTGAGGACCTGACTAGCAGGTTTAGGTCAGCAATAGACATAATTAGGAAGAAGGGTGGGAACCCTGTCATATGTGTATTTTGCCAAGGAGAGGAGTTGGAAATGAATGGCTGTCCAGGGCAATTGGTGTCAATTGCTGGCTGGACAAATACTGTAAGGAAAATTCAGTAACATTCATTGACAACTGGGACCTCTTCTATGGCAGAAATGACATGTATGCCAGGGATGGGGTTCACTTATCCAGGTCTGGGGTGGGGGCACTGGCAACTGCAGTGGAGGGAGCTGTTAGGGCTTTAAACTAGAAATAGTTAGTGGTATGGGTTTTGGGGGGAAAACAGAGAAGTCCCAGTGTAGTAATATTATAAGTTGTAGGAGAACTAGTAATAGGCAGAATAAGGTGGATAGTGGAAAGCTAGTGACACTAGATGACAAGGACAGTAATAGGTATAGTGGAAAAACAGAGATGAGCAGGAAGGGTAAAGAGAAAGGAGGGTCTCTAAATATATATTACACCAATAGTCGTAGTGCTAGGAATAAGATGGACGAGTTGAGATTAGTTGCAAGTACGGGTAATATTGATGTTTTGCAATAACTGAGACATGGTTTAATATGAAAAATCGGGACTTGCCTGCCGAATGTCACATTCAGGGTTTTAAATTGTTCCAAGTAGACAGAAGTATCGGGAAAGGGGGTGGGGTGGCACTCTATGTCCGTGATCATTTAAATTGTTGCATAAAAACGGGTATAAAGTCTGAATTAACACATACAGAGTCTGTCTGGATAGAATTTTCAGAGGGTGTGAAAAATTGATTTTAGGCGTGATTTACCGTCCTCCAAACTTAGATAGGGAACAAGGAGACTACTTTGGGAGGAAATTGTTAAGGCCACAAGACACGATAACGTAGTAATTCTAGGGGACTTTAACTTTAGTCAGATTGATTGGAATTTCATGACAGGGAATTTAGAATCTAACGACTTTTAGAAGTAGTTCAGGATTGCTTTTTTAAGCAGTTTGTAACAGAACCTACAAGGGAAATAACCTACTTGACTTGGTTCTGGCAAGCAAGAAACCCTTGTTAATAATTTAGAAATTACAGAGGAACTCGGCTCAAGCGACCACAAGTCAATTACCTTTAGCATTGAATGGATGTATGATAGTAGGGATAATTCAGTAATGGTCCCAGATTTTCGCTTAGCAGATTATAATGGACTTAGAGAACACTTATCAACTGTGGACTGGGGTGAAGAGAGAGGTATCAATATGACAGTTTCTTAACACTATACAGGCTGCCCAAAGAACATTTATCCCGTATAAAGAAATTAGATCAAGTAGAAATGACCCAAAATGGATGAATAATAGGCTCAAATATCTTTTAGGGCAGAAGAAAGGAATTTATAGGCGCATAAAAAGAGGTGAGGGTCATCTTATAAATCAGTATACTGACATTAAGAGGGACGTTAAAAGGGAATAAGAAAAGCTAAACGGGACTATGAAATTAAAGTTGCTAGGGATTCAAAAACTAACCCAAAAAGTTTTCCAGGTTTATAGAACAAAAGTTAGGGATAAGATAGGTCCCCTTAAAAATAACTTTGGGCATCTTACTGACAAGGAGAATGATATGTGCTCTATTTTTAATAATTATTTTCTCTCGGTTTTCACACAGGAAGACATTAATAATATCCCAGTAATTAATTTTTACAGAGGCCCAGAAGAAGATAAATTATGTAATATCACAGTCACTAGCGAAATGATTATGAAACAGCTGGACCGACTGAAACAAAATAAATCGCCGGGTCCTGATGAGCTTTTTGCAAGGGTTCTTAAGGAATGCAAAATGGAACTCTGTGAACCAATATCTAACATTTTTAATTTATCTCTTCAAACAGGTGTAGTGTCTGATATGTGGAAGATGGCTAATGTAATTCCTATTTTTAAAGCAGGGGACAAGTCACTACCGTCAAACTACCGCCCAATAAGCCTGACCTCAATTGTAGGCAAATTACTAGAGTCAATTATAGCTGATATTATTAGAAGCCATCTAGATAACCATAATTTGATTAATGATACCCAGCATGGATTCACGAGGGCCGTTCCTGCCTATCTAATTTATTAACCTTCTTCAGTAAAGCTTTTGAGGCTGTTGATCACGATAAAGAATTCGATATTGTTTATTTAGACTTTAGTAAGGCTTTTGATAGAGTACCGCACCAGAGACTGTTAAAGAAAGTGGCAGCTCATGGCATTGGGGAAAAGTGCTGTCATGGATCGAGTCATGGCTCACCAATAGGAAGCAGAGAGTGTGCATAAATGGGGTTAAATCCGAATGGGGACTTGTAACAAGTGGTGTTCCACAGGGATCAGTCTTAGGCCCATTGTTATTTATAATATATATCAATGACCTTGATGAGAGAATTACTAGTGATATGAGCAAATTCGCCGACGACACGAAGATAGGTAGGATAATTGATTCAAACATAGATGTCATAGAACTTCAGGAAGATTTAGACAAACTTAATTCGTGGTCAGAAAAGTGGCAGATGCAGTTCAATGTAGATAAATGCAAGGTTCTGAAGCTCGGAGTGTCCATAACCCAAGCACTTATAAGTTAAATAACGTAGAACTTAGCCATACAGATTGCGAGAAGGACTTGGGGGTGATGGTAAGCAGCAACCTTAAACCAAGACAGCAATGCCTAAGCGTACGTAATAAGGCAAATAGATTACTGGGATTTATATCAAGAAGTGTTAGCAACAGAAGTCCAGAGGTTATATTACAGCTTTATACATCATTAGTAAGGCCTCACCTAGATTACGCAGCTCAGTTCTGGTCTCCATATTACAGAATGGACATAAATTCGTTAGAAAACATTCAGCGTAGAATGACTAAATTAATACATAGCATTAGAAATCTTCCTTACGAAGAAAGATTGAAGACCTAAAATTACATTCACTTGTAAGACGTAGAATGAGGGAGACATGATCGAGGTATACAAGTGGAAAATGGGTATTAACAAAGGGGATATAAATAAGGTCTTGAGGATATCTCTCAAAGAAGAACCCGCAATAATGGATTCAAGTTAGATAAGTTTAGATTTAGAAAGGATATAGGAAAGTATTGGTTTGGAAATAGGGTAGTTGATGAGTGGAACAGTCTGCCTAGTAGGGTTATTGAAGCTAGGACCTTGGGTAGTTTCAAATTTAGGTTGGATAAATTCATGAGTGAGAGGGTTGGATTTGAGTGGGACTCGCGCATGAGTGGGTAGAATTGTCAAAGCTTATTTCTTGGGTAGCATTGAAAATTGGGTTGAGCAAATATTCTGTTAGTGGGACGGATTGTGAAGGACCTGCTAATATGGGCCAACAGGCCTGCTGCAGTGTTCCTCCTTTCTTATGTTCTTATGTTCTTATGTTCATCCCTAAAATGGAGAAATAAAGAGAGAATGCTAGACATATATTTAGTTATGTGATGAAGAGAGGTATCGATATGAGCTAGTTTCTTAAATATAACAGAGCTGAAGAACATTTATACCATATAAAGAAATTAGATCAAGTAGAAATGACGCAAAATGGATGAATAAGTAGGCTCAAATATCTTTTAGGGCAGAATGAAAGATTATAGCATAAGATGAGTCATCTAAAATCAGTATACTGACATTAAGAGCGTTAAAGGGATAAGAAAAGCTAACGGGACTATGAAATTAAAGTTGCTAGGGTTCAAAAACTAACCCAAAAGTTTTCCAGGTTTATAGAACAAAAGTTAGGGATAAGATAGGTCCCCTTAAAAATAACTTTGGGCATCTTACTGACAAGGAGAATGATATGTGCTCTATTTTTAATAATTATTTTCTCTCGGTTTTCACACAGGAAGACATTAATAATATCCCAGTAATTAATTTTTACAGAGGCCCAGAAGAAGATAAATTATGTAATATCACAGTCACTAGCGAAATGATTATGAAACAGCTGGACCGACTGAAACAAAATAAATCGCCGGGTCCTGATGAGCTTTTGCAAGGGTTCTTAAGGAATGCAAAATGGAACTCTGTGAACCAATATCTAACATTTTTAATTTATCTCTTCAAACAGGTGTAGTGTCTGATATGTGGAAGATGGCTAATGTAATTCCTATTTTTAAAGCAGGGGACAAGTCACTACCGTCAAACTACCGCCCAATAAGCCTGACCTCAATTGTAGGCAAATTACTAGAGTCAATTATAGCTGATATTATTAGAAGCCATCTAGATAACCATAATTTGATTAATGATACCAGCATGGATTCACGAGGGCCGTTCCTGCCTATCTAATTTATTAACCTTCTTCAGTAAAGCTTTTGAGGCTGTTGATCACGATAAAGAATTCGATATTGTTTATTTAGACTTTAGTAAGGCTTTTGATAGAGTACCGCACCAGAGACTATTAAAGAAAGTGGCAGCTCATGGCATTGGGGAAAAGTGCTGTCATGGATCGAGTCATGGCTCACCAATAGGAAGCAGAGAGTGTGCATAAATGGGGTTAAATCCGAATGGGGACTTGTAACAAGTGGTGTTCCACAGGGATCAGTCTTAGGCCCATTGTTATTTATAATATATATCAATGACCTTGATGAGGGAATTACTAGTGATATGAGCAAATTCGCCGACGACACGAAGATAGGTAGGATAATTGATTCAAACATAGATGTCATAGAACTTCAGGAAGATTTAGACAAACTTAATTCGTGGTCAGAAAAGTGGCAGATGCAGTTCAATGTAGATAAATGCAAGGTTCTGAAGCTCGGGAGTGTCCATAACCCAAGCACTTATAAGTTAAATAACGTAGAACTTAGCCATACAGATTGCGAGAAGGACTTGGGGTGATGGTAAGCAGCAACCTTAAACCAAGACAGCAATGCCTAAGCGTACGTAATAAGGCAAATAGATTACTGGGATTTATATCAAGAAGTGTTAGCAACAGAAGTCCAGAGGTTATATTACAGCTTTATACATCATTAGTAAGGCCTCACCTAGATTACGCAGCTCAGTTCTGGTCTCCATATTACAGAATGGACATAAATTCGTTAGAAAACATTCAGCGTAGAATGACTAAATTAATACATAGCATTAGAAATCTTCCTTACGAAGAAAGATTGAAGACCCTAAAATTACATTCACTTGTAAGACGTAGAATGAGGGGAGACATGATCGAGGTATACAAGTGGAAAATGGGTATTAACAAAGGGGATATAAATAAGGTCTTGAGGATATCTCTCCAAGAGAGAACCCGCAATAATGGATTCAAGTTAGATAAGTTTAGATTTAGAAAGGATATAGGAAAGTATTGGTTTGGAAATAGGGTAGTTGATGAGTGGAACAGTCTGCCTAGTAGGGTTATTGAAGCTAGGACCTTGGGTAGTTTCAAATTTAGGTTGGATAAATTCATGAGTGAGAGGGGTTGGATTTGAGTGGGACTCGCACATGAGTGGGTAGAATTGTCAAAGCTTATTTCTTGGGTAGCATTGAAAATTGGGTTGAGCAAATATTCTGTTAGTGGGACGGATTGTGAAGGACCTGCCTAGTATAGGCCAACAGGCCTGCTGCAGTGTTCCTCCTTTCTTATGTTCTTATGTTCTTATAAGACAAGAGCTAGAGCACGTCTCTGCTACAGTGTTGCCGCCTCAGGTGCGCACATTACTCCGCCAATACACAAATAACCCGCACATGGGAGAGGGGAGTTTACCACGACGTTTCGGTCCGATTTGGACCATTTATAAATCACACTAACTTTGTAAATGGTCCAAGTTGGACCGAAACGTCGTCATAAGCTCCTTCTATGTGCGGGTTATTTGTGTATTGTTCCAGTCACGGTATTGTGCCTTTTTTGTTATTAATGCGATCCTTTATTGACTACGTTTCGCCCACGCACTGGGTTTTATCAAGTCACAAACAGATCAACATAAAAAAAAGGGGGGGGGGATCGTGTCGGTATTTTATACCATTTATCTCCATGAGTGAGAGGGGTTGGATCTGAGTGGGACTTACACATGAGTGAGAGGGGTTGGATCTGAATGGGACTTGCACTTGAGTGAGAGGGGTTGGATCTGAGTGGGACTTACACATGAGTGAGAGGGGTTGGATCTGAATGGGACTTGCACTTGATAGCATTATCCAAGCTTATTACTCCGGTAATACTGATAACAGGTTGGGCGAATATTTTTTAGTGGGTTTGGGTTTGAGAAGGACCTGCCAAGTATGGGCCAGTAGGCCTGCTGCAGCGTCCCTTACAGGTCCGTCTCAAAGTCTAACCTACCCAACATTCTCCACCTGACTCTCCACTATTCACCCAGGTAGATCTGTGACTTGATAAAGTCCACTGTGTGAGCGAAACGTAGTCAATAAAGGATCACATTATACTACATTGGTGGGTTTTTTTTAATCTTGTTGGTATTTTATACCATTTGTCTCCATCTTCATAGACTTTGTTAATGAGAGAATAGTGAGATGTAAAGGGATTCAGAGAAACAAGATGGTCAAATATGAAAGATGAGTTAAGGCGCAGAGTGCAGTCACTGCATGGTGTTGCAAGTGATCAAGAGGTGAGGTAGCACACTCGTCTCACACAATGAGCGTCCTTGGTTCGATTCCTGGTATGGGTAGAAACATTGGGCGTGTTTCCTTAAGACACCTGCTGTCCCTGTTCACCTAGCAGTAAGTAGGTACCTGGGTGTAAGCCGACTGGTGTGGGTCGCATCCTGGGGACACAACCCGAAATGCTCTGCATAACCAGGGGCTTTCCATATAGTAAGTCATTGATGTCAGATATGGTCTGTATAAGTTGTATCATGTACTTGTAGAAATAAAGATTATTATTATTATTAGAAAACCTCACCGGAAAGAGGCGCACTAGGCCTAGTGTACACGCACACAGGGTGAGATAACATAACATGTGTTGAAGATTGAGACACTTATGCAACATATGGGAATCATTATTAAGGAAACGTTTCGCCACACAGTGGCTTCATCAGTCCAATACAAAGCAGAAAGGTGTAAGGAGAGGAGGAGTTTGAGGTAATCAGTCCCTCGGCCTGGAGTCGATGTGTTCAGTCCATCAATCTTGTAGAAAGTACTTGTCAAACCTTTGGATGAAGACCTACTTCGACTAGTGGATGGTACCACTTTGACCCCGCCTCCTGATTCGCCTCACCTGACAACAGTATATAAGCCACTTCTACGGCCCTATGCTGTACTTTCTACAAGACTGATGGTCTGAACACATCGACTCCAGGCTGAGGGACTGATTACCTCAAACTCCTCCTCTCCTTACACCTTTCTGCTTTGTATTGGACTGATGAAGCCACTGTGTGGCGAAACGTTTCCTAAATAAAGATACCCATATGTTGCATAAGTGTCTCAATCTTCAACTCGTCGGTTTTCAAAACCATTTATCACATAACATGTGTACATATATACACACCAGTCACTCGGAGACATGGGAGTCGTAGGCAGACACAGTATATTTAGTAGCTAGCAAGGCATAAGTAGTAATGGCAGGCTTCGTGTGATCCTGGGTTGGAAAACTGTCACCAATATATACCTCTATATCTCTTGCATATTAGGAAAAGCAGGTTAATACAGAAGGCAAGGGAGGCATCTGAGGTGAACACACACACTGAGGGCACAAAGAAACCCCTACACAAAACAGGATAGGCACATAAAAGGATTTCTGTTGGCAAGGATAAGCGGAGAGACGAACGAGAAGCTCATAGATTAAGCCTAGAAAGCCATAACGCTCTCGGGGACAAATAGACAAGAAATACACACGAAAGTGAACAATGGTCTGGTGATACCGTCAAGATGTGGAAAAAGACACTTATGTACACTTCAGGACATTTATTACAGGAAACGTTTCCTCTAATCAATGTCCTTAACTATACAAAAGTGTGCTTTTGGACACACGCATGAAGGTGCTCGCTGCCCTGGCACTTGCAGACACGCATGAAGGTGCTCGCTGCCCTGGCACTTGCAGACACGCATGAAGGTGCTCGCTGCCATGGCACTTGCAGACACGCATGAAGGTGCTCGCTGCCCTGGCACTTGCAGACACGCATGAAGGTGCTCGCTGCCATGGCACTTGCAGACACGCATGAAGGTGCTCGCTGCCATGGCAATTGGGGACATGCATCATCCATCACAGACATCCAGCTGTTGCACATGGCCTCTTTCGAAAGGAAGAGGACACGAGGATGTTCCAAGGACACAAGCGAGGACTCGGATTTGGAAATGTGGTGGGCATTTTTTGAGGATGAAGCTACGAGACCACTCACTGGACACTTGGGGCAGCGATACATGTGAAACCAGCCGGGCCAGTGAGATAGGGATGGATCAAGTAATGTCCATACCAACCACATATATACTGGATGGTGAAGGTTGGAAGGACGTACGATCCCCGAAGGCCAAGAGGAGACACGGTGTTTCCAAGCCTGGAGTTTTACAACTCACTCGCCACGAGTTCAAACCCCGCCAGTGGTATGGTTTCCTTGCCTCAGATCGAACAAGACAAACCATCCTCAGGCAATAAATTCAGGCTGATAAACAAAGGACACCACGACACCCAGTATGATGTTATAATTTACTTAGAGAGGAAATACGGCCTAAAGATATCAGTGTCCCCAAATCTGAAAGGGGAGTTAATTCTCAATCCCCGAAGCACAGTCCTATGAGGGTATGAAGAAGGTGAACCACATCGAATCACCACTTGTTCTCACAGAGCTAAAATCAATAGAGCGGGTTACGCTATCCACCAGACATGCCTCTCAATGCAATCCACAATAACAAAAACATCCTGGAAGTTGAGCGACTTCGAGCCAAAGATGGCAATGTACCTATGAGGCAGGTATTGATCCAGCATATAGGATCTCTTCCAGTTCAATTGGATCTAGGTTTCTGGGAAAAAAATCAGGTTAGGACGTACATCCCAGAACCATTGAGGTGTTTCAGGTGCCAGAGGTATAACCACCTCAACGCCCGATGTCAGTTTAAGGAAATATGTGGCATCGGCAGCGGGTCTCACGCAACCAAGGACTGCTTGGATTAACTAAAAAGAGGAGAGGCTACTGAACTTCGGTGTCCGAACTGCGGCAAGAAACATGCCTGGAGGCTGCACTCCTCGGAGTATCAAGGAACTCAGGCCACTTCCCTGGCCACAACGGCGGAGGAAACTGAGGAAACATGAATGACAAGGTCACGCCCTTGCTCAGCCAGCTTCCTATACTTCTGCTCAAACTCCCATCCGACAACGGCAGCCAACAGGCCCCGTGCTACAGGTACGTACTACCGCCAACACGTCAACAATCACGTGCTTCACCGATGTCAAGTGCGACCTGATAGACTCAGAAGAAAACAAACACACATTCAAAACTATTTTGAAGACCTTGTTAAATATATCCATGATGGACAAAACAGAGTTTATGTCTTTATTTTCAAATGTACTCGACCACACAATAAAGGACCCAGAGACAATGATGGGAAGCCTGATGGCCTCAGCTCACTGTAGTACATAAAATGTTTTGCAATGGAACGCACTTCGACTACAGCAAGACCGTGATCACGGCCACAGATGAACTAGAGCGACATCTTCGAGATCCTCAGACGGGTCATCTTAGGCTTAAGACCCGTGTCAGGGTCAAACAAGCATAAGTGGGCGCTCACAAGCGCATGAGTAGGTGAAAATAGTAATATAGCTGTGGATGAATGTAACAAACTCCCGAGTAGCGTTATTGAACGAGTGGGTGTAGGTGGGGGAGTGTTGGACCTTCGTAGCATTGGGGCAGTAGGCCTGCTGCAGTGCTCCTTCCTTATGTTCTTATATAAACACGCACATATACAACACATATATACGCATGCGCACACATACACGTTAACATATACACACGCAGGCACACACGCTTCGTTCGTACAAGTAAAATGGCAAATCTGAGAGACATTGAGAAACGAGGAGCAGAGGAAAACAAAGGTGGAGGACAGCACCAACTAGGAGCGATAATAGACAGCCTGAAGAACCAACCGAAGGAGGAGTTTAAAGTGAGGGAAATAGAATAAGTATGCGACAAGGTAAGAGATCACAGAGCAGGCAAATAATGGGTAAAATGGCAGAGGGAAGAACTCTAAAGTTGGAGAAGGAAATAAAAAGGCTGAAGCAAACCATGGAGGGAGGAACTCTAAGGAAGATCATGGAGGAAATGAGAGAGAGGATATCAGAGATAATAACAATGAAGGAAAAAGAGGGAGCAGAGGGAAAGATACTAGCGGAGATGCTCTATGAAGATAGGTAGGTGATAAGAGAGACTGCAGAGGAAATGGTAAAAACAAAGATACCTGGAGGGAAAGATAATGGGAGGAGAGGGGAAGGTCGCTGATGATCTTTGGACTTCATGAAGCCGAAGGAGGCCCAGGAAGGAGATGGAAAGACGAAAGAGGTTATATCGATCACATAACACATTGAAGGACAGCAAGAAATTGCACAGGTGGCAAATGTTTGGAGGAATGGAAGGTTTTCCCAAGGCAAAAGCAGCGCCGATCTAATGAAGTTTCTGGTCTCATATTACTCGGGACAGCATATCACGATGAAGAGCATAGCTGAAGATCATAAGATATAACCACGTCTATTTGGATTGGGAAAGGACAGCAACAGAGAGAGCAATGAGGGAGAATGTGAAGACCCATCCTGCACGGAGGAGAACAAGAGAGGGGGGAAGCACCTAAACTCACGGAACTCCTTCAGACACAACACCAACCCCTTACCCAGCTGGCCAAACTCTGGGCCACTCCCCACTTCCGCAGCAATACTAAAACGAACCCCTCACCCATTTATCCCTCTTCTCATTCCCCTTCCCTGCCAGCAACCCTACCCCTGGCCACACACCCACTAGTGACATGCACAACGCCAGCCCTACCTCCCACATTCCTTTTGGGTTAGCATCACGAAGAGGAATAGACAATACAATTTTGTTTGATAAGGAAAGTAAGGTAAGTGTAGTACACCAATGCAGATGAATTATCCGACAAGAATGAAGAGCTGAAGGGACAAATAACTGAAGTAAATCGAGATATAAACCATCACAGAGACAAAGATGACCGACATATCAGATGCCATTTTTCCAGTTAGTTATCATGTGATAAGGAAATACAAAGGAAATAGGGGAGGCTTGGAGTGGCTCTCCCAATCATAAATCCGTAGAGTTTCAAAGAGATGAGAGGATAACCAGACAAAGGCATTCAACTGATTTCAAGTCATTACTGGGAACCTAAAGTAGTAATTGCAGTGATATACAACTATCCACCTAACAACAAGAGAGCTTCGCAGGACTATGAAGACAACAACAAAGCGATGGTTGATATATACCTGGAGTAGCTAGAAGTGCACACACGTCCAAAGGCAAAGTTACTCATCGTGGGTGAATCATAAATACACTGGTAAAACATGGACCCACATGGCAAACCAAAAACATGGAGGGTTAAACTGATGGAAGTGACCAGGGATAACTTCATGTGCCAACACGTTAATGATACGACAAGAGAGAGAGGTATCAACAAAGCCTGGATCTAATGTTATTTTTATGCATATCCACCATAGGAGAAATAGAATACGAGGGTCCCATGGTCGCCAGCAACCATGAAATACTTAACTTCGAATACCTTGTGGTACTAAACATAGAAGAATGATTGACAAGCTGTGGGTACGAAAAGCCAGACTTTAGAAGTGGGAACTTTGAATGAGTGAATTCTTGAATGCAGTGCAGTGGGAAAGAGAACTAGAGGGAAAGTCGATGGAGACAATGGAAAATGTAGTCGAGAGACAGGAGGCAGAGGAAAACTTCATACCTAGAAGGAAAATGGGAAATAGAAACTATAGAGAGCCAAGTCAACCAAAATTGCAGAGAGGCAGAAAAAAGATGTTTAAGAGCATGGAAAAACAATAGGAAGTAAATGACAGATGAGTGAGCATATTAACCGGAAATGAATATAAAATGGTGAAAAGAGAGGCTGAGCAATAATTTCAAAATGACAGCAACCAAGGTTAAGTCCGAACCAAAACTGCTTGACAGACACATCAGAAGAAATACGTCAGTAAGAGATCAAGTAATCTGACTGAAGAAGGAAGGAGAGCTCTCGGTAAATGACAAGCATCTGTGAAGTACTGAACAGACGATTTAAAGAGGTCTCAGGGAAAGCAGGGGCAATGCCGAAAAACACAGGAAAGATTACATCAGCAGGTATTGGACACCATACACACAACAGTGGTAGAGGTAAAAAACTGACTTTTGGTGGAGCTGGATGCATCAAAAGCTGTGGGTCCTAACTAGGTCTCAACATGGATTCTGCCAGAGGTATCAGAAACACTGTCTGAACCACTAGCTATAATCTACAACAAGTAGATTATGGGTACCTATATTTAAGGAGATAGGCAGGAGGCATTCAACTACAGACCAGATTTGCTGACATGTACAGTATACCATGCAAAGTAATGAGAAAATATCAGAGGGAGAATGGTACAGCACTTGGAGAGACGTGGTTTCATCAACAACAACCAGCACGGGTTCAGAGATGGCAAGTCTTGTTTTGACGACTTTATGGAATTCTATGACAAGGTAACAGAAATGAGGCCGAATACAGAGGGCTGGGTGGATTTCATTTTCTGAGACTGCAAGAAGACATTCGATACTGTACCCCACATGAGACTGGAGCCAAAACTTGAGAAGCAGGTAGAAATAACTAGGAACGTACTCCGGTGGATCAAGGAGCACCTTAGGGAAAGGAAGCAAAGAATGATTGTCCAGGAAGATAACAGGAAGAGTAACAAGCTGTGTTTCTGGTTTAAGTGAACAACATACCAGATGCAATCGAGTCAGATGTATCTTTATTCTGTGATGTAAAACTTAATGAGAATATAGACAGATGAGGAAGGGGAAAGGCTGCAAAAGGATCTGGACAAATTGCAGGGTTAGTAAAATAAGAGGTTGACTGATTTCACCACAACAAATGCAAAGTTATGAAGTTTGTGGAAAGAGCCAGAAGACCGGACACAGAGTATAGACTATGAGGACAGACTGCTGACCTCATTCCTAGACCTGGAAGGAAGCATAGTGCCTGCCATAGCATCAGAGACACATAAACAGAATACCCAATGCAAATCTTAGAGTGGCTTCCAGGAATCTCAACAGTCATTCTGAAAGCTTTATATACGGCACCAGTATGGAACCTAGTCCTCAGAAGGCAGGTGTAGGTTCCATTCGCGCGCGCGCGCACGCACACACACACACACACACACACACACACACACACACACACACACACACACACACACACACACACACACAGCCAAGCACGTAAAGAATCTAGAGAAAGTGCAAAACTTTGCAACAAGACTAGTCCCGGAGCTAAGGGGTATGTGCTACGAGGAGAGGTTAAGGGAAATCGACCTGACGACACTGGAAGACAGGAGAGATAGGGGGGACATGATAACGACTTATAAAATACTGAGATGAATTGACAAGGTGGACAGAGACAGAATGTTCCAGAGATGGGACACAGCAACAAGGGGTCACAGTTGGAAGTTGAAGACTCAGATGAATCAAAGGGATGTTAGGAAGTATTTCTTCAGTCACAGAGTTGTCAGGAAGTGGAATAGTTTGGGAAGCGATGTAGTGGAGGCAGGATCCATACATAGCTTTAAGAAGAGGTATGATAAAGCTCATGGCGCAGGGAGAGTGACCCAGTAGCGGCCAGTGAAAAGGCGGGGCCAGGAGCTATAACTCGACCCCTGCAACCACAACTAGGTGAGTACAACTAGGTGAGTACACACACACACACACACACAGAACGAGAGGACAAAAACTAGGTACATCTCAAAGATTTTCTCAAAAATTGCGTCTTATCAAAGAAGCGGATGTGAATGATGTGTAGCAAGATGGCTGCCGCCTCGTCAACGTTCTTGGAAGACGTACTCAAGTCGGATTCTTGCTGCTTCCGCCACGAACGATCCTTAAAAGGTCAAGGCAAAGACTAACTTTTACTTACTTAAAAAAAATGAAGTTACAATTTTGGTTAAAGATTGAGAAATGATTTACTGAGAAAAAATGTGAAAAACGAAAGGAAGAAATATAAATAAAATTATAATAAAAATTAAAAAAAAAGGTTAAATACAAAAAAGAAACGTGTAAAATCAATATGCAATTAAAAACAATGAAATTATTGAACACAGAAAATAATCTACACAAATTAACATTTGCATTCAAGATTAACTGCTAAACCTGTACAAGTCATAGTGTCTGGAGGAACCGGTTAATGAGGTTGAATTCCAGGAACGCGAGAGTAGTTTCCAGTTCCAAGGATTAAGATCCTTTCCCCTCCCTTGAAGGGCTCCTTAATGGTTTTTTAATTAAAGCCTATCGACTACACTATGGTCATTAAGACGAAGAATTAGACACATGTGTAACATCTGGGTGTCTTTATTGTAGACGTTTCGCCCTCCAGTGGCTTTATCAATACAAATTCAAGGACATAATTGAAAGACTGTAGAATTTTATACAAAATATGAGGTAATCAGTCCCTCAGTGTTGATGGTGAAGACCACCGTAGTCTTGAAGACTACACACCTGGTTATACACCTGGCAATACACCTGGTTATACACCTGGCAACACACCTGGTTATACACCTGGCAACACACCTGGTTATACACTTGGCAAAACACCTGGTTATACACCTGACAACACACCTGGTTATACACCTGGCAACACACCTGGTTATACACCTGGTCATACACCTAGTCATACACCTGGCAACACACCTGGCAACACACCTGGTCATACACCTGGCACCACACCTGGTCATACACCTGGCAACACACCTGGTTATACACCTGGCACCACACCTGGTCATACACCTGGCAACACACCTGGTTATACACCTGGTCATACACCTGGTTATACACCTGGCAACACACCTGGTCATACACCTGGCACCACACCTGGTCATACACCTGGCAACACACCTGGTTATACACCTGGCAACACACCTGGTTATACACCTGGCACCACACCTGGTCATACACCTGGCAACACACCTGGTTATACACCTGGTACCACACCTGGTCATACACCTGGCAACACACCTGGTTATACACCTGGCACCACACCTGGTCATACACCTGGCAACACACCTGGTTATACACCTGGTCATACACCTGGTTATACACCTGGCAACACACCTGGTTATACACCTGGCAACACACCTGGTTATACACCTGGCAACACACCTGGTCATACACCTGGCACACACCTGGTCATACACCTGGCAACACACCTGGTTATACACCTGGTCATACACCTGGTTATACACCTGGCAACACACCTGGTTATACACCTGGCAACACACCTGGTTATACACCTGGTCATACACCTGGTTATACACCTGGCAACACACCTGGTTATACACCTGGCAACACACCAGGTTATACACTGACACTCTGGTTATACACCTGGCACCACACCTGGTCATACACCTGGCAACACACCTGGTTATACACCTGGCAACACACCTGGTCATACACCTGGCAACACACCTGGTCATACACCTGGTCATACACCTGGCAACACACCTGACACCACACCTGGTCATACACCTGGTCATACACCTGGTCATACACCTGGCACTACACCTGGTCATACACCTGGCAACACACCTGGTTATACACCTGGCACCACACCTGGTCATACACCTGGCAACACACCTGGTTATATACCTGGCAACACACCTGGTCATACACCTGGCACCACACCTGGTCATACACCTGGCAACACACCTGGTTATACACCTGGCACCACACCTGGTCATACACCTGGCAACAACAATATTCACTCTGTAGTAAAATAATTTAGAGACACTAAGTCTTGAGTGGAACAAGGAGGATGGCAATGGAAGGTGGAGAGAACCATTAGAAGGTAGCTCCAGCTCCTAGGATGAAGAGCCATCCACCATCCTTAAGGCAACCTCCTTCCGTGTGTCTGGAGACCTTGAAAAATCATCTTAAGATGAAACAAGCAGACATTAACTACGTCTTAATCATGTATAAGACGACCGTGTAACAGCCTATCATTTAAGAACCCATTATTTAAAAAAAACATAACAGGGCCAAGAATCCACGTAATAATAATAATAATACTAATAACTACAATAATAATATTAATAATCTTAATAAAAAGTACGTCATATAATTAATATTGGATTAGTTGACGTTACTGTCATACATGTACTTCGTGGTAAGCCCCTGGTTATACACGGTCCTGATCAAATTCATATCTAGAAACCTGTTGTTGAAAGATTGAAACCGGTGTTCAAACACTGTTCCGACGAGTATTATAACAACAACATGGCCCGGATATATAGCAGGATACGTCGCTCACTGGTTGACACAAGTCCGGTGTTCAAACGTTCGCTTAACGCTACGATATCGTCCAACCTGACCGTGGAGCGGAGTCAGGATGACGTAGCTCGTAGAATATAGACACGAAGGACTAGGTCGATTCCAGACCCATTGAGAAATGGAACTGAAAGATGTTGAATTCCTTTCTTTTCTGACTCACGAAATCGTAATAACACGATTACAAACAAACCACGGAACTGGTGGGTTTGAATCCATGGCGAGTGAGTCATAAAACTTACTTGCCATGGTTCAAACCCCACCCGTTCCGTGTTTTTATTCTCTTTCTCCATCTATAATTTTGCCGGAGTCTGGTATGGAAAGAGTAAAACTTCATACGGTATAAACTGTCGTAAGCCCTAAAAAGCAACAACAAGAAGTTGACAGTTACCTGGGATGACTTTGTAAATGGTCCAAATCGGACAGAAACGCCGTCGTAAGCTCCTCTCTTCTACGTGCGGGTTATTTATGTAATGAAGTCGCATATAATACTGTCAGTGTAAACACAATCTGGTGAAACTTTTTCCTTCTAACGAGTCACAAATCTCTGCGTTCCCGCCTACAAGAACTAGTCTTCCTTTTAACACACAGTACATAACTGTTGCTAAAGAACAAAAAGACACAATACCGTGACTGGAACAATACACAAATAACCCGCATATAGTAGAGAGAATCTTACGACGTTTCGCTTCGAACTGGACAATAGTCCAAGTCGGACCGAAACGTCGTAAGATTCTCTCTCCTATGTGTGGGTTATTTGCGTATAACTGCTGCTATGACAGTCAAACGAGTGACTGTTTAACAGCGATAATCTGACTGAATCTGCTACTGTTCTCGGCCAGTCTCTGTTCTTCAAGAATTTCCCTCGCCTTTATTTTATATTCCACTTATTTTCGTTGTAGTATGTTATAATTAGTTAATTTTCAATTGGTAGATGACACTCTAACCTAACTGAAACTAACCTAGAAATATCCTGGAAGCTTTATGGGAGAGCTCTAGATAAAACATGCGAGGATGGAGGAGCTGGGGCAGCTCCTCCATGCAGCAGAAGGAAGTGGTGAGCTTTGGAAAGAACTTTCACCTATGAGATCACTCAGCTCTCCTGGTAAGAAAAGGTCAACTTGAGCCCACAGAAGAACACTCAAGGCAAAGTTATGAAACCAAGAAAATAAAAGAAAAAACTACTAACACGAAGAAGCAGTTTTTTTTTTTCATCCTATCCACAATTACAGCTACCAGAACTAAGGTACCAACACAACCACAATTGCAGCAACCGGAACTAAGGTACCAACACAACCACAATTGCAGCAACCGGAACTAAGGTACCTACACACAAAACAACCACAACAGCAGCTACAGAACTAAGGTACCATCACACTACACATCTACAATTGCAACAACCAAAATAAAGTTCTCTTTCTCTGCACTACACCATCCTAGTGACTACCTTCAATTTAGAGATTCCTAAGAGTAGTTCTCAATGGAGTGTACAAGCCACGCAGAAGGTGCTAGTGTCCAACAGAGTAGTGTGTTTGGTTCATTGTTACGGGATGTCTATTTCAATGACCTACTTCACCTTATACCAGAATCCCATGTCTATACAGGTGACTGTACTCAGGAACATCAATCACCAGTTTAGGGCTGGATCAACCTGGAAAAACGGTGGCAGGTTACATTTATTGGGGAGAAAACTCAAATGACGATGGTTAATAGGCAACATGATGTTAATGGTGGAATAATGATAAGGCTGAATGGAAGAGTGTTAAGACCCGGGGATGAATTGGATATCCTATAGGTGAAATTTAACTTCAAATTTTGTTTTAATAATATACTTTATATAGATCACAAGTGTATTTCAGAAATGTCTATGAAGAATCACGTGATAAATCTTACAAGGAAGGCAGCCAAGAAGTCAGTAGCAGTAGCGCGTATCTTGTATACCTGTTAGATAGTAGAGGCTGAGAAAATCTTGACAAGGCACAGTGGGCACTTGTATGAACCACTTTCATGGACTACCTGCCCTTAGTCTCATCTCCTCTGGACAAAACAGAGAACCCTGCAAGGTGACTTGCTTGCACCCGGCCTGGATGGATCTGTCACTGAGCAGAGCCTTCAACCTCTAAGAGGTGGGTGGCCTTTCTGTCATGTACAAGGCCAATTTCGTCAAAGTGACACACTAGGCTCCACTCCGGGGACAGCGAGAAGACACAAAACGGGCAGCAAGCAGCAACTACACTCTGGCTGTACCCTTCTCAAGAACATCTCTTCATCTGATATCATTCCTTCCTAGAATAACTCGAGTTTAGAACATGTTCGTAAAACATAACATTACTGAATAAAGCCAGTTGACCAAATGAAATCTCTGGCTCGAACTTCATCCTGTCCTCTGTCTGTATGCTTCGTGACAATAAAGATTATATATAGTTAATGCAAGGAGCTAAGTAGACGACAGCTCTTAGATTGTAATTATAGGATTTTAGCTGAACCTTGTAAAAACGCTAGTGTATGAGAGAGAGAGAGAGAGAGAGAGAGAGAGAGAGAGAGAGAGAGAGAGAGAGAGAGAGAGAGAGAGAGAGAGAGAGAGAGAGAGAGAGAGAGAGAGAGAGAGAGAATGAGAGAGAAAACACAAATGATGATGGTCTCTAGGCACCATGATAGTAATGTCGGTGCAGTAGTAAGTATGAATGGGAGAGTGTTGGTACCCGGGAAAGAAGTTGATATCCTTGGGGTGAAATTTGACTCCAAACTGACCATGAAGAACCACGTTGTAAATCTTGCAAACAAGGCAGCCAGGAAGCTTACAGAACTTCGACGTATCTCGCATTTGCTCGACAGTAGGGGTTGCAAGATTCTGTATGAAGCACAAGTATGCTCACACCTTGAGTATGCTCCACGTTCTTGGTCTGTCTGCCCCCCTCTCATCTGTGACTGCTTGACAGAGCAGAGAACAGAGACGCCTCATCTCTCGCCTGGACCCATCTTGGATAGATCTGTCATTTCAGCAGAGCCTTCAACACAGGAGGGATGTGCGTGGCCTTACTGTCATATACAAGGCAAACATTGTCAAAGTACCACACTTGCCTCCACTTCGAGGACAGCGAGAAGCAAGTTTCTATACCACAAGATGGGCAGAAAGCAGCAACTTCACTCTGGCTGTACCCTTCTCCAGAACATCACTTCATCTGAGATCATTTATCCCCAGGATGACTCGAGTCTGGAACACATTCGTGTAGCATTATGATGTCAACGAGATAAAGTCAGTTGATCAAATGAAAATGCTGACCCACAGATGGCTCCAACTTCATCCTGTTCCTACTTGTATGTTTCACAACAATAAAAATGCTTGCAAATGAACTGATGTAGGTAACAGCTCTTAGCTTGTCAATAAAGTTAGGAATCCTTAACTTGTCAATAAAGTTAGGATCCCTTACATTGTCAATAAAGTTAGGGTTCCTTAACCTAACCCACCTTGTCAAACCCTGTGGAGAGAGAGAGAGAGAGAGAGAGAGAGAGAGAGAGAGAGAGAGAGAGAGAGAGAGAGAGAGAGAGAGAGAGAGAGAGAGAGAGAGAGAGTATCTCCAGCTAGGGTACTCTAACAAACTTCTAAGAAAGAATATCTGGAAGTGTCTCGGTCAGTTGGTACCTGCGTTAAGTCGCACATTTCCTGTTCAACGGTTGTTCATTAAGTCCTGTGATCTGTTACTGTGAGGTTGTTTGTGTTTAACCTGTTATGCAAATCTTCGGACCGTGTACGTGTTCATTGTTATGGAGGTGTTCTTGTGTTATTTGCTCTCTCTCGTGATGCTACGCCCTTGATCTAGCATGCATGATGGTATCTTGTGCTGATTTTGTTTGTCTGTCTCTCTATCTCGTTATCTCTCTTATATATATATATATATATATATATATATATATATATATATATATATATATATATATATATATATATAATAAATTATCACCATTAGACACACAACACTGTGTGGGGATCCTCTTGCCCAGCAAGAGGTTGCGACCCATAACAGTCCACCAAGATCCTTGTTTTCTTATAGGTGAGAATCAGCAACAAACGTAGGTGACTTATACATAGGTCTCGCTCTGCTCAGTATGTGGCCCACAAGAGTCGACTAACATCAAGGTACTTATTTACTGCTAGGTGAATAGCAGCAGCAGAGCAGCAGCAAATAGGAGACTTGCCCATACCTCTCACCAACACTACAATTATAGTTCCATATTTCCAGGATTTTGTCTGGAAGGGTAGAGAGTAGGGGAAGTGGGTGGTTGAGTAGTTAAGGGAGTTAATGAAGGGGTAAGGGAAAGGTAGAGAGGAAGGGGTAGAGATTAGGACAAGAGAGGCAGAGAATGGGACGGTAGTTATGGTGGTAGATTCTCCGAGAACTGAAGACTTGGGAATAACTGACTCTGAGGGAGGAAAGGCAGGGATAAGCTACTTCTTGGAGCTGAGGACACACACATAATAATGAGTCCTGGAGACTTCCATCAAGTGTCCATTAACGAATTCCAAAGAGTCCCAACGTTCGAGTCAACTTCCTAACCCAGGGAGTGAAAAACCGCTCTCGGCTCAATTTACCAAGTTATACCATTAATTTATAGAAAGATGGGCATTGGTGAGAGAGTCATTAAGGTGGACCATGGCAGCAGGGACCACTGGCCTACCTGTGCTGGACTTAGTGGTCTGAGAGGAACAGAAGTGGGGAGAACAAATTTACAGAACTATTCGTTTTAGCAACAAAGATTACATCAGCAGTGTGCTGTTGGTTTATTCTATATAACAGTTACACAGTGGGGACAAAAGCTAGCTATGTTTCCCTGTCATATTCCACCACACAGAATGGATCACATCCAGTGTTTTAATCTGTCAGCTTGAACTGGGAGACTTTAATAAGACATTGAGGATATCGTCCAGTATTCCATTAAAGGTTCATCGGGTATGACAGTTTCACAGGTTTCCTTTCAGCACAGCTGGAGTCAATATTTTGTGGGAATTACTTTCTCTCAAGATAACTTATCTCACACATAGGAGAAATGGATTTTTTATGAAAATATCTCCACCACAAATACATAGTACACACACACACACACACACACACACACACATATATATATATATATATATATATATATATATATATATATATATATATATATATATATATAATATATATATATATATATATATGAATGTATTATCCATTTAATTGCAACTAGTACATCAGTAGGCTTCTAATGAGTGCTGACAAATTCAAAGTGTACAGTAAGATTGTCCTCAAGCTCCTCAGAGTACATAAAGTATTTACTCTGAGGCCTAAAGTCACTGAGGTCGTATGTTTCGTCTTATTCAGAGAACACACTTGTGGTGAGCGGGGATGGGAAGCACATCTGCCACACGTGACCACAATCTAATGTACATTTTATGTTGTCCCGATATAACTTTCTGATCGGAAGAGATCTTAGTGACGGATACTGGTGTTCTCAGTTCTCTGGGTATCTATGTTTTCTCGTCTACCAGAGTTGATGTCCCTCTGCAGGATGGTTTTAACAATGGATGCCCTGTTGTGACTCCACCTCCTGCCTGTCACAAGTAGAACTACTTTCTTTATCAGTGTTATGGCAGGTGGTCCCTGTGGGAAGGTATCCAGTCAAATGAAATAGGAAACCCTTTTTCTGAGTACTATGCAGGTCATCTTTAATGTCCCTGGTGTATGTTTTGTAAGATTCTCGAGTATTTGAAGGGCAGTCTTGGAGTCACAGAAGATTACCCCTCCTGTGTTTTTCTTGTGTTGGTGTCGAGCTTCAGTGTTAGTGCTGAACTGAGTTATTCAGTTAGTTGCTACTAATCTTAAAACACCTATTACCTTTGTTTGTTGTGCAGTGCGGCTTGTAGTCTGCTGCACTTAGCGTGGTGCTCACCAGGCAGCAAGGATACCTGCTTAATAATGGGCTTTAAAAACCTATTAACCACACCACTGAAGTAAACTCTCAACATATACACGCTGAGAGAAATACACCTCTGGGTATACACATCCTGTTCGCTAGGCAATACTTTCTTGCACTGCTGTCTTACCTGGAGTATACCTGGAGGGTGTTTCGAGGGGTCAACGCCCCCGCGGCCCGGTCCATGACCAGACCTCTTCTTCTTAGTGGCAGGTGTATATGATATCCTTCGTACAGTGGGTAGTGAGTGGGAAGGGATGTCACTGACCTGAACTGCACTGAAAAGAGATGTTCACTTTGAGTGATTACTCACATTTTCTTTCAGATTCAGATTTTTTATTTCCTTGCAAGTTTACGATGTGGTTGACATATTGTATGAAGTATATATACAGCTAGATGGTGTAGAGGCTATGAGCTGGTATGTTATTGACACGATCTGGCATGTTGTAAACATGAAACAGTACCTCCCTGGGCCATGCTGGTGACCTAGGGAATGGTATAGTGTGAGAAGGGAGGGAGGGAGAGCTCGGAGAAAGGAAGAGGGGGACATTCCAAGGTGCGCCGTGACAGGATACCACGGAATACCAGAGGATACCAAGAAATACCACAATACATCCTGGGATACCAAGAAATACCATAATACATCATGGGATACCAAGAAATACCACAATACATCATGGGATACCAAGAGATACCACAATACATCATGGGATACCAAGAGATACCACAATACATCATGGGATACCAAGAAATACCATAATACACCCTGGGATACCAAGAAATACCAAAATACACCCTGGGATATCAAAAAATACCTCAGTACACCCTAGGATACCAAGTAATACCACAATACATCCTGGGATACCAAGAAATACCACAACACATAGAAGTTACCAAGAAATACCACAGCACATAGAAAGTTACCAAGAAATACCACAACACATAAAAAGTTACCAAGAAATACCACACCACATAGAAAGTTACCAAGAAATACTACAATACATCCCAGGATACCAAGAAATACAACAATACATCCTGGGATACCAAGAAATACCACAATACATCCCAAGATACCAAAAAATACAATACATTTTGGGATACCAAAAAATACCACAACACATCATAGAATATCAAGAAATACCACAATGCATCATAGAATATCAAGAAATACTACGGAAAATCGTCAGATACCAAAAGTACAATAATCAGAGGATTCCAGTACCACAGGACTATCGAGGGATACCAAATATCACAGAAGATAATAGGATATCTGAAATGCCGTTGGACACTGTAAGGTACCAGCGCTACATGGCATCGAAGGGTGCCAGGGGTACCAGTACCAGAGGACACTGTATGACACCAGCATATACCAGAGGACGGTACAGAATACCAGTGGTGTAGAAATACCCTGAGAGGCCAGAAGGCACACCAACAGAACTAGAAGAACTCACAGGTAAGGTGCCACAGGTGATGAGGGGAAAGTGAGAGATAGATGAGGAGAGGAAAAAACTAAATAAAAAGACAAATAGCCGGGGCTAAACCCAGCGGCACACCAACAGAAATTACTGGATTTCAACAACGAGCGCAATAATAACACATACAAACTGACCAGCACTCGAGTGCTAAGCGCCAGCATGAAGCCCACACGCACACACACACACATGTGCCTAGGAGAAAATAGTAACTAACTAACACACACACACACACACACGAAGTGTCCCTGTTTGCAGATGATGTGAAGTTGATGAGAAGAATTCAGTCGGACGAGGACCAGGCAGAACTACAAAGGAATCTAGACAGGGTGCAGGCCTGGTCCAGCAACTGGCTCCTGGAGTTCAACCCCACCAAGTACAAAGTTATGAAGATTGGGTAAGGACAAAGAAGACCGCAGACGGAGTACAGTCTAGGGGGCCAGAGACTACAAACCTCACTCAAAGAAAAGGATCTTGGGGTGAGTATAACACCGGGTACATCTCTTGGGGCGCACATCAACCAAATAACTGCTGCAGCATACGTGCGCCTAGCAAACCTAAGAACAGCATTCCGACATCTAATTAAGGAATCGTTCAGGACCCTGTACACTGTGTACGTTAGGCCCATACTGGAGTATGCAGCACCAGTTTGGAACCCACACCTAGCCAAGCATGTAAGGAAACTAGATAAAGTGCAAAGGTTTGCAACAAGACTAGTCCCGGAGCTAAGGGGTATGTCCTAAGAGGAGAGGTTAAAGGAAATCGACCTGACGACACTGGAGGACAGGAGAGATAGGGGGGATATGATAACGACATATAAAATACTGAGAGGAATCGAGAAGGTGGACAGAGACAGAATGTTCCAGAGATGGGACACAGTAACAATTGGTCACAGTTGGAAGTTGAAGACTCAGATGAATCACAGGGATGTTAGGAAGTATTTCTTCAGTCACAGAGTGGTCAGGAAGTGGAAAAGTTTTGACGAGGTATGATAAAGCTCATGGAGCAGGGAGAGAGTGGATCTAGTAGCGATCAGTGAAGAGGAGGGGCCAGGAGCTATGAATCGACCCCTGCAACCATAATTAGGTGAGTACACACACACACGCCAATTATCATCTTAATTCAAATAAGCATTATAGTTTATTAACTACAGAAAGTCAATAACAATAAAAGAAACGCTCTAAGTTATTTGTACATGTAGTCTCTATAATAATGTAATCTCTCTGTCTCGTATGTAAAGTGTATTTGTAGGTTTCCTTCTTGCTACACTCAGCCACCGCTCTAGAAACTTGCCTTGCCCACGTTCGATTCCCCGTACTTGGAAATGCAGCAATAATAATAATATAATAATAATCTTTATTTCTACAAGTACATGTACAAGGTATACAGTCCTAGCTGACATCAATGACATACTACTATATAGAAAGCCCCTTGTTATGCTGAGCATTTCTGGCAAATTAGGTCAGTTTTGTCACAGGATGCGACCCATACCAGTCGACTAACACCCAGGTACCTATTATTACTGATAGGTGAACATGGACAACCGGTGTAAAGAAACACTCCCAATATTTCCACCCTCACCGGGAATCGAACCCGGACACTCACCATTTGAAGCGAGAGCTTTTGCCACCAGGCTACCGGGCCACGGGGCGTTTATTAGACAATCCCTTTTGGACAAAAGCTGGGCTCTGACACTGCCAATGTTCATATAAGACCAAAAACAAAAACATACAGAAGTACACTTGGTAGACTGCCAGTGCAGGTGGTTGAGAAGTGCTCATCGTAGCAGTGACCAGCAGGTGGTTGAGAAGTGCTCATCGTAGCAGTGACCAGCAGGTGGTTGAGAAGTGCTCATCGTAGCAGTGACCAGCAGGTGGTTGAGAAGTGCTCATCGTAGCAGTGACCAGCAGGTGGTTGAGAAGTGCTCATCGTAGCAGTGACCAGCAGGTGGTTGAGAAGTACTGATGGCAGCAGTGACCAGCGGGTGGTTGAGAACTGCTGATGGCAGCAGTGACCAGCAGGTGGTTGAGAACTGCTGATGGCAGCAGTGACCAGCAGGTGGTTGAGAACTGCTGATGGCAGCAGTGACCAGCAGGTGGTTGAGAACTGCTGATGGCAGCAGTGACCAGCGGGTGGTTGAGAACTGCTGATGGCAGCAGTGACCAGCAGGTGGTTGAGAACTGCTGATGGCAGCAGTGACCAGCAGGTGGTTGAGAACTGCTGATGGCAGCAGTGACCAGCAGGTGGTTGAGAACTGCTGATGGCAGCAGTGACCAGCAGGTGGTTGAGAACTGCTGATGGCAGCAGTGACCAGCGGGTGGTTGAGAACGCTGATGGCAGCAGTGACCAGCAGGTGGTTGAGAACTGCTGATGGCAGCAGTGACCAGCAGGTGGTTGAGAACTGCTGATGGCAGCAGTGACCAGCAGGTGGTTGAGAACTGCTGATGGCAGCAGTGACCAGCAGGTGGTTGAGAACTGCTGATGGCAGCAGTGACCAGCAGGTGGCCAGAGCGGTGCCTTGGTTTTCTCACTCGTCGTAAATCGATTCTCCGTAATCCTTTGAAATCCTACAATCGTTTATTACGATTTTTCAGACGCGCGATCACACACACACACACACACACACACACACACACACACACACACACACACACACACACACACACACACACACACACACACACACAATATTATGATTACATCATCTTTATCCGTCACATCTGCTGCCTACAATGTATTCTCTGTATTTGACTGAAGAAGTCTACCACGTAGGCGAAAGTTTCAACACTAACCATACCCAACTGCTGCACATGTGTGTTACTCATCAACTGGTCTCCCTACTACAGAATGGATATGGGTTCCCTGAAGAACATTCGGAGGGGCGTGTCTGGGTCAGTCCATTGTAGTGGAAGTCTTCCATGCGGGGAGGGACAGAGATGCCTTGGCCTTCACACTCTTGCCGGGAGATGTGGGTGGAGTTCTGAGGATGTTCCTTGAAGTGGGAGCTTGAGGTGGTGGATTCACACTGGATGGGTTTGGATTTAGAAGGGATGTGGGTGGATGCTGGTTCTGAGAGAGAGAGTGGTCGATGAATGGAGCAGTCTGCTTGCTACAGTCATTGAAGACAACCTTAGCTAGCTTAAAATATAAATTGGATGAGCACACACACACACACACACATATATATATATATATATATATATATATATATATATATATATATAAGTCGTGCCAAATAGGTAAAACTTGCTATTTTGGCTTAAATAGCAACGTTCTTCTTGCCAAATAAGGCAAACAAAAATTTGTGTATGCAATAATTTCGCAAAAATCATTCTGAACCTAACGAAAAAAATATATTTCATTGTGTTTGTTTATTATTAAATTATTGTAAACTTATAAGGTTACGTAAATTTTCTAAGGTTCTTTTGGTACAAAATTATTATTTTTACATTAACATAAATTAAAAAAAATATATATATCTTTAAACGTACAAGAGAAAATTTTAGAAAGGACTTAATTTTAAATGAGTTTTTGCTAATTGACCAATTGACCTAGCTTGGCTGGGTGCTTGGTTCTTGTAGAACTGTGTGGTACAGTGGGTTAAGGCGTCATGTGATTTTCGCTCACCACGAGGCAGGGCCAAAACTATATGGGTTCGAATCCTCGGCTAGTCTGCTGCACCTCTCCTGCCTACGGTATATAAGCCACTTCTTCGCACATATGCTGTATTCTTTTCAAGATTGATGGACTGACAACATCGATTCAAGGCTGAGGGACTGATTACCTCAAACTCCTCCTGTTCTTCACGATTCTTCTTTGTATGGACTGATGAAGCCACTGTGTGGCGAAACGTTTCCTCAACAAAGATACCCAAGTGTTGCATATGTGTCTAATTTATCAAGACCTTGGGTAGCTTTAAAAAGAGATTGGACAATTGAAGCTTCAGGACAAGCTTCAATCCTCTGCATAGGTATACATAATCCCTTGTAATGACTGCAGCAAATTATACGTGGGCGAAACATCCAGAGACCTCCAAACACGTATTTCAGAACACCAGTACGCAGGCAGATCTGACGGCCCAAGGAATGCCTGTGTTCAACACCGAAATTCACACAACCATTTAATCGACTATAGAAACGCAAGACTCATCGCCAGAGAAGACAACACTCAATACCGAAGAATCCTGGAATCATCACTTATCTGTATATCCAACAACTTCAACCAGAACAACGGCTTCTACAACATAGCTGAACCTATTGCCAAGAAACTTCTTCATCGCTATCCCACATAAGAACAAGAATGGAGGATGTAGATGAATGGTTCAGAGAACCGACAAGTTGATAAATTAGACACATATGCAACACTTGGGTATCTTTATTGAGGAAACGTTTCGCCACACAGTGGCTTCATGGAGAACAGGAGGAGTTTGAGGTAATCAGTAACTCAGCCTTGAGTCGATTTAGTCAGTCCATCAATCCTGAAAAGATTGATGGACTGACAACATCGACTCAAGGCTGAGGGACTGATTACCTCAAACTGCTCCTGTTCTTCACGATTCTTCGTTGTATGGACTGATGAAGCCACTGTGTGGCGAAACGTTTCTCAATAAAGATACCCAAGTGTTGCATATGTGTCTAATTTATCATAAGAATGGAGGAACATTGCAGAAGGTCTACTCATATACTTATCCAATCTCTTTTTAGATCCAACCTACCCAGCATCTCCACCTGACTCCATCCTATATATACTCACGTAACTTTCACCCAGGTAGATCTGTTTGTGACTTGATAAAGCCCACTGTGTGGGCGAAACATTGTCAATAAAGGATCACATTATACTGCTTATGTGTTTATATTTCCATTGTGTCGGTATTTTATACCATTTTTTTCCATTGTATTGAAATTATATATTTATATATTAATATATTTATTTATTTATATATTCTTCTTTTTTAAATGAAATTTAATTGACAATTTTCTCAGCACTTCCCGGTAAAAATGAATGATAATTTTACACTGGGTTCGCTGTAAAGCTTAGCGATTATTCCAGAGAGAAAAAAATAATTTTAGTGACTTCATAGCCCATGAGTTAATCTTCATGTTAAATAAGCCAGCAAGAGTGTGAGTGGCAAGAGTTTATATAAGCCGTTTTACGTTGAAGGTGCAATCTACATCGTCCCGGTATTGTGGTGTTGAACCCTCTCTCTCTCTCTCTTAACCTTCTTTTTTTTCTCTCTCTCTCCCTCTCTCTCTCTCTCTCTCTCTCTCTCTCTCTCTCTCTCTCTCTCTCTCTCTCTCTCTCTCTCTCTCTCTCCCTCACGAAGTCACAACAATATTTACAAAGACAAACAAATAACAGATAATAGGAACAAACAATAAACACTGATATCTCTACTTTAAATATTTCATTTCCCACTAAATATAAATCACAGTGCTATTATAATAACAATAATTCATATTTTTTTAATCCTAACAAAATCTGGATCCAGCAAATATACCAACAATTTTCCATCCAGATTATATTATTCCCGTTACCTATCCTTAAGTCACAGGATATACACACCGAGAGGTGTATTTCTCTCAGTGTATATATGCTGAGAGCTTGCTTTAATCTCAACAATAGCGATTCAAGTATTCTTATCTAGTGGTGAAAAGGTTACGTGTATTCTTAATGGCACTGGTGTAGTCGATAAGCTTTTAACCTCAACCAGCCAGCCTTTAAATCAGCAGTTCCCACACTGGGGACCACGGCAAGATTTTAGGGAGTGAAGGTGTAAGTCCTCGGTTAGATGACTAAAAGCTCCAGCTGTGGGTCATCATATGACTAAGACCCGCGTCAGGAAACACTTGTCCTGTTTCCTGACAAACCTAACCTAACATTAGGGAGGTCCTCCACGAGCTTAGAAAACTGAGAAAATTTGCAAGAAAATCTGAGAATTTAAAAATACATAAAGCGCCAAAATAGATGCGGCGAGTGGGTCATTACATGACCAGAACTCCCGTCAAGAAGCATTTGTCGTGTGTCCTGACGAATAAAACACCATCATAAACCAACAAACTTGAAATTTTATCTAGCTATCTGTTCTTTTACTTCTAATTCAAAATATATTATAGATGACCTTAACACACCATTGGCTAGTCTTTTCAGCATATCATTACAAGCTGACACAGTGCCAGATAAGTGGAAAATGGCAAATATGATACCTATCTACAAAGCAGGAGACAGGTCCTTAGCTTCGAATTATAGACCAATAAGCCTTACCTCCATTGTGGGAAAACTGATGGAATCAATAACTGCCGAGGCTATTCCAAGCCATCTTGAAAGACATAAATTGATCAACGAATTTCAGCACAGTTTTACAGAGGGACGTCCCTGCCTTACGAATTTACTAACTTTTCCACTAAGGTATTTGAGGAGGTAGATCATGGTAATGAATATGATAGTGTGTATGTGGACATATACAATCTCCGAGTTCCACATCGTAGATTGTTGACAAAAGTAGCATACGGAACAGAAGAATTTTTTTCCTGGACAGAGGCGTGGTTGACAGGAAACAGAGTTTGCATGAATGGGGAGAAATCAGTGGCGAAGCGTCACAAGCGGTGTTCCACAGGGGTCAGTGTTGGGTCCTTTGTTGTTCATAATTTACATAAATGACGTAGATGAAGGAAAAATAGCGACATAAACAAGTTTGCCGACAACACCATAATTAGGCGGTCGAATTAATTTTGACGAGGACACCAGAGCGCTGCAGGAAGATCTGAATAGACTGATGCAATGGTCAGAGAAGTGGCAGATGCAATTTAATATAGACAAATGCAAAGTTCTAAGCGTTAGCAGTAATCTAAACTCAAGACAACATTGAATAAGTGTTCGCAATATAGCGAAAAGAATTCTTGGCTTCATAACAAGAAGTATAAATAACAGGAGTCCTCAGGTTGTTCTTCAACTCTATATATCGTTGGCTAGACCTCATTTAGATTATGTTGCACACTTCTGGACACCGTATTACAAAATTAATATAAATGCTCTGGAAAACGTACAGATAAGGATAACAAAGATGATCCCATGTATCAAAAATCTTCCCTACGAGGATAGACTGAGGACCCTGAATCTCCATTATCTAGAAAGGCGCAGAATTAGGGAATATGACTGAGGTAAATAAAAGAAAATCAGGAATAAATAAAGGGGATGTAAATAACTTGATAAAAATATCTAATCAACACAGGATTCGCAGCAATGGTTTCAAGACTGAAAAATTTAGGTTCAGAAAGGATATAGGAAAGCATTTGTTTGGTAATAGAGTTGTGGAACAAAGTCCCGAGTAGCGTTATTGAAGCTAAAACTTTGAGTAGCTATAAAAAAAATAGGTTATTGTATGTAACAGCTTGACAAAGCTCCTGGAGAGCGAAACGTTGCCGCAATAAAATGTCACATTAGTTGCACTTGTGTCCTTTTACTTAACAAAAATAGGTTAGACAAGTACTTGAGTGGGTGTGAGTTGGACTTGCCTAGCTTAGGCCAGTAGGCCTTCCGCAGTGCTTGTTCTTATGTTCTTATTTGTTATCCCTTATCTTTCTTCAGTGTCTTCAATTATTTAATTTAAAATCGAATAACGCTCATCGTTACGTTGCCTTAGTACTACGTTACCTAACTTAGTTAAGTTACCTCAGTTATAGTTACGTTACTTTATACTTCGATTACCTCACTAATGTTATTCATGAAAATTAGACACCTATGCAACACCTGGGTATCTTTAATGTAGACGTTTCGCCCACCAGTGGCTTTATCAATACAAATTCAGGGACATAATTTGAAGACAGAATTATACTTCTACTGTTTTCAAATTATGTCCTAGAATTTGTATTGATAAAGCCATGGTGGGCGAAACGTCTACATTAAAGATACCCAGATGTTGCATAGGTGTCTAATTTACCTCACTTATATAGTCACGTTACCTCAGTTACGTTACCTCAATTACAGTAACAGTACTTCAATTACCTTATAGTTACGTTACATTATAGTAAAACTGCCTCATTCATAAATACCTTACTTCACAGTGACGTTACTTTACTCATAGTTACGTTACTTCACTCATAGTTACGTTACTACATAGTTACGTTCCCTCATTCGTAACTCTGAATATTTTCACTGCCATGTGCAAGGTAATATTTTCATCAGAGTATTGCAGTCCAAATTATGTTGCAATAATTTATGCAATGTTGCTGCAGTACAGTGCTTATACAGTAATACAATACTTCACTCAAACAATACAGTATTGTATACAATACAATGGGTTTATTAGTGTTTCTGCTGAAGGCTTCTTAACAGAGTTTCAGGAAGAGAACAAAGCCATCCGCGCCAGTGAGGGCAGCATGAAGGCAGCACGAGGGCAGCATGAAGGCAGCACGAGGGCAGCATAAAGGCAGCACGAGGGCAGCATGAAGGCAGCACGAGGGCAGCATGAAGGCAGCACGAGGGCAGCATGAAGGCAGCACGAAGGCAGCATGAAGGCAGCACGAGGGCAACATGAAGGCAGCACGAGGGCAACATGAAGGCAGAACGAGGGCAGCATGAAGGCAGCACGAGGGCAACATGAAGGCAGCACGAAAGCAGCATGAAGGCAGCACGAGGGCAACATGAAGGCAGCACGAGGGCAGCATGAAGGCAGCACGAGGGCCACATGAAGGCAGCACGAGGGCAACATGAAGGCAGCACGAGGGCAGCATGAAGGCAGCACGAGGGCAACATGAAGGCAGCACGAGGGCAGCATGAAGGCAGCACGAGGGCAACATGAAGGCAGCACGAGGGTAACATGAAGGCAGCACGAGGGTAACATGAAGGCAGCACGAGGGCAACATGAAGGCAGCACGAGTGCAGCATGAAGGCAGCACGAGGGCCAAATGAAGGCAGCACGAGGGCAACATGAAGGCAGCACGAGGGCAACATGAAGGCAGCACGAGGGCAACATGAAGGCAGCACGAGGGCAGCATGAAGGCAGCACGAGGGCAACATGAAGGCAGCACGAGGGTAACATGAAAGCAGCATAAAAGGTAGTTTGAGAGCAGTACGAAATAAACAAGTACATTATAAAAGCAAAATGAATGCAGCATAAGAGGCAGTCTGGAAGCATAACAAAGGCAGCAGAGACCCAGCAGCGACCTCCGTAATAGTCATTCCAGGTAAACATCGCCGCAGCAGCGACCTTCCTTACAGTCATTCCAGGTAAACATCACCGCCGCTGTGACCTTCCTTACAGTCATTCCAGGTAAACATCACCGCCGCTGTGACCTTCCTTACAGTCATTCCAGGTAAACATCACCGCCGCTGCGACCTTCCTTACAGTCATTCCAGGTAAACATCGCCGCCGCTGCGACCTTCCTTACAGTCATTCCAGGTAAACATCACCGCCGCTGCGACCTTCCTTACAGTCATTCCAGGTAAACATCACCGCCGCTGCGACCTTCCTTACAGTCATTCCAGGTAAACATCGCCGCCGCTGTGACCTTCCTTACAGTCATTCCAGGTAAACATCACCGCCGCTGCGAACTTCCTTACAGTCATTCCAGGTAAACATCGCCGCCGCTGCGACCTTCCTTACAGTCATTCCAGGTAAACATCGCCGCCGCTGTGACCTTCCTTACAGTCATTCCAGGTAAACATCGCCGCCGCTGCGACCTTCCTTACAGTCATTCCAGGTAAACATCGCCGCCGCTGCGACCTTCCTTACAGTCATTCCAGGTAAACATCGCCGCCGCTGCGACCTTCCTTACAGTCATTCCAGGTAAACATCGCCGCCGCTGCGACCTTCCTTACAGTCATTCCAGGTAAACATCGCCGCCGCTGCGACCTTCCTTACAGTCATTCCAGGTAAACATCGCCGCCGCTGCGACCTTACTTACAGTCATTCCAGGTAAACATCGCCGCCGCTGCGACTTAAAAACTCTGATACAGAAAATTAAAAAAAAATATATATGAATTTATGTAATGTTTCCGGGTAGTCTGACATTATTATAAATTTTTCTATAGACTTTATTTTTGTCTTTTTAAATGTGCATTTCTCGTAAGCTGAATGTTATTGTTAGTGTTCATGGGGAAGCGCTAAATTCATAGGAGTCACAGTGTTGTTGTTGGAGAATATTGCGAGTCCTTCCCTGTTGAACAGGCACCATGTATGGGTGGGTTGGAAGCCTGGGTAGGTTGGAAGCCTGGGTGGGTTGGAAGCCTGGGTGGGTTGGAAGCCTAGGTGGGTTGGAAGCCTGGGTGGGTTAGGAGACTTGGTGGGTTAGAAGCCTGGGTGAGTTGGAAGCCTGGGTGGGTTACAAGCCTGGTTAAGTTAGAATGCTGGTTAGGCTAGAATTCTGGATAGGGTTGGAAACCTGGGTGGGTTAGGGTCTTAAGATATAATGTTCCCTGTTTATCAGTGGTATTAAGTACCAAGAAGATGATGACTTAGACACATGAGCAACATCTGGGTACCTTCACTTGTGTCTTAACAAGATACCCAGATGTTCTCTCCCTCTCTTTCTCCCTCTCTGTCTGTCTCTCCCTCTCCCTCTCTGTCTGTCTGTCTGTCTGTCTTCTCTCTCTCTCTCTCTCTCTCTCTCTCTCTCTCTCTCTCTCTCTCTCTCTCCCTCTCTCCACCAGCCTGGCCCTGAGACCTTTCACAGAAAAAAAATAACATTGGCTTCGTAGGAGTCATCGCCATCAATCAATTTCTTAAAAATATTTATATATATATATATAGATATAAAACTCTGGTCGCACGATTTCCTTTGACTCGGCCATGACAATAAGAACCAGATTTTCAGAAAAGTGCCACCATCCCCCTCCTGGCCCCCACTGAGAGGGGAGAGAGGGGGTGGTTGGGGAGGTGAATGGTTCTGAGTGGCTGTCCTAGGCAGTGTAATGGTTCACTTCCATGAAGGTGGCGATATAATTACCTAAAATGTGGCTGATTGCATTCGCATATATAATTTTTCATTTTTAATGACTTTCTTTTCGTTTTTACTGGAAATTAGTTGGAGTGGAGGGGGGTTGTGGTGGTGGGTGGGTGGGGTGAGGTTGTGGTTGGTGGGGTGGTGGTGGTGGGTGGGTTGGTGGTGGCGTAATGGGAGGGGGAACAAGGAATGGGTACACTGTATAAGGGATGGGGGAAGATCTGGTTGGTCATAAATGGGGGGTGTATTATTTATGCTTCAATAGCTTCAATATAATCATCATAATAATCCTCACCATCATTAACAGCATCAATATCACCATTACTCTCACCTTCCCATCATCATTATTATCACAATCATCAAAATTATTACTATTATTACCCCTCACCATCATCACTATCACTACTAATATTAATCACAATCACCACTACTGCATAAATATCGCCATTACTCTCACCATCACGAGACTTCACCATCACAAACACCATCATAACCAGCATCACTATCATTAATATCGAGAGAAGGATTAGTCTTCTAAAGTCGTATATTGTAAAGGTTAATTAATACTCTCTAAAATAACATCTCACGCACCAAAACAACATACAACTCACACAACCAAACACACAACACACAAACATACAACTCACACAACCTAACACATTATAACCAGCTAAACCTAGTCTGTGACTAGGTTATTGAAAAGACAAAATTTTTACTATCCATTAAAATAAACACCAGTTCATCCTCACTAAATGTTTCTTGCAGAATGTCACCGAGGTCACTACAGACACCCCAGTGACGGCAAAACTCACGTCTAAACCGAAAAGGCTAAAGCTTAGATCATACTTTTGAAATGTGTACCACAATCAACAACCATTTAAAATGCTGGAATACCAGTTCAGAAGCGTCTCACCAGATAAACTTTACCTTGTTATTAGTAAGCTTAGTAAGACAGTATCCCTCCTTACCTAGAAAACTCTGCACAACATAATGCAAGGAGGAAAGTAGGTTTCCCTGGAGGCTGTCCGTGGGTAAGGTGGGTGTGTGCGTTATCCTCTGACTGTAGTGTAGAGATTAATCTCACAGTAACGATTTATGTGGAAAGGGGAGAGTTATACACCCACGTCCGTAGCACCCACGTCTGTAGCACCCACGTCCGTAGCACCCACGTCTGTAGCACCCATCGCGAATGCCACTTTAATATATAATAATAATAAGAATAAGAATAAGAATATATCTTTATTTACTACAAGTACATGTACAAGGTATACAGTCCTAGCTGACATCAATGGCATACTACTATATAGAAAGCCACTTGTCATGCTGAGCATTTCGGGCAAATTAGGTCAGTTTTGTCCCAGGATGCGACCCACACCAGTCCACTAACACCCAGGTACGCATTCTAAAGTGATGGGTGAACATGGACAGCAGGTGTCTTACGGAAACACGTCCTAATGTTTTCCAGCCGTACCGGAGGAGATTCGAACTCCGGACCTCAGTGTGTGAGCTGAGTGCGCTAGCGATCGAGCTACGGGACACCCATTAACTCTACAGTGGACCCTGAAAGTCACTGTAAACACATTTGACGTAACAGTCTCTGCCTCCAGATCCGACGGTTCATCACCCCTGGAACCATGATCATCAACATGGCCCAGGCACTAACAAAGCTCCATATGTCAGGGCTACACGTGCGTTCTGAGTGTGAGCAGTGAAGAGCCACCCACTACAACAGTGCCACAAGGATGCCGAGGCATACTTGTCAGGGCTACAAGTGCGTTCTGAGTGTGAGCAGTGAAGAGCCACCCACTACAACAGTGCACAAGGATGCCGAGGCATACTGTGTCAGGGCTACACGTGCGTTCTGAGTGTGAGCAGTGAAGAGCCACCCACTACAACAGTGCCACAAGGATGCCCGAGGCATACTGTGTCAGGGCTACAAGTGCGTTCTGAGTGTGAGCAGTGAAGAGCCACCCACTACAACAGTGCCACAAGGATGCCCGAGGCATACTGTGTCAGGGCTACAAGTGCGTTCTGAGTGTGAGCAGTGAAGAGCCACCCACTACAACAGTGCCACAAGGATGCCCGAGGCATACTGTGTCAGGGCTACAAGTGCGTTCTGAGTGTGAGCAGTGAAGAGCCACGCACTACAACAGTGCCACAAGGATGCCGAGGCATACTGTGTCAGGGCTACAAGTGCGTTCTGAGTGTGAGCAGTGAAGAGCCACCCACTACAACAGTGCCACAAGGATGCCCGAGGCATACTGTGTCAGGGCTACAAGTGCGTTCTGAGTGTGAGCAGTGAAGAGCCACCCACTACAACAGTGCCACAAGGATGCGCCCAGGCACACTGTGTCAGGGCTACAAGTGCGTTCTGAGTGTGAGCAGTGAAGAGCCACCCACTACAACAGTGCCACAAGGATGCCCGAGGCATACTGTGTCAGGGCTACAAGTGCGTTCTGAGTGTGAGCAGTGAAGAGCCACCCACTACAACAGTGCCACAAGGATGCCCGAGGCATACTGTGTCAGGGCTACAAGTGCGTTCTGAGTGTGAGCAGTGAAGAGCCACCCACTACAACAGTGCCACAAGGATGCGCCGAGGCATACTGTGTCAGGGCTACAAGTGCGTTCTGAGTGTGAGCAGTGAAGAGCCACGCACTACAACAGTGCCACAAGGATCCGCCGAGGCATACTGTGTCAGGGCTACAAGTGCGTTCTGAGTGTGAGCAGTGAAGAGCCACCCACTACAACAGTGCCACAAGGATGCGCCCAGGCACACTGTGTCAGGGCTACAAGTGCGTTCTGAGTGTGAGCAGTGAAGAGCCACCCACTACAAACAGTAAACAGGAGAGCGGTGAGGGAAAGCCTAGAATTCCTCACTGAACGTTAAGGCCTTAATGGAAATAAGCCACTTTGACTTGTTTAGGACAGCCTGGGTAATTAACACATGTTACTATGTATGATAATTTGTGTAACTGTTAGTTAGTTAGTTCAGACTCTCAGGTAAGGACCCACTAGGGGCGAGGAGGAAGTGGGGACAGAAGAAGAATAGCCGGTGAGAGGAAGAGCTGAAGTAGAAGAGAAAGAGTCAGGACTAAACCCAACAGTCTAACTACTTCCAATTGTGTAACTGTATTTATGTATACCTGTACCTAAATAACCTTACTGAGGCTGCATTTGTAGCTAGGTACAATACTGAGTCCCTAGCTAGTAGTAATTATAAAAATGAAACTTAATCCATCAGTAAAAAGTTTGATCCTCGGAGCACGAAGTGAACCATACTCCAGGAAACTATTTAGAACCTCCGTAAGGTTCTATGGATCTCCATCCACCGCCTACATTATATTATTCTTGGTGAAGCGCTAATTCACAGAGTGCCAGGGGAATAGGGACATAACTAAATTTAATTCGAGGAAGGTGAAGGTAGTTAAAATTCCTCGAATCAAGAGCACTTTAGTATTGATGTAGCCGCCTGCTAGACGTCAGGTACACTGACGCTACGAGGCAGCAGCACCGGACACATCCCTCGCAGGTACACTGACGCTACGAGGCAGCAGCACCGGACACATCCCTCGCAGGGGCACTGAAAAACACCCAGCCAAGGAACCGCCAAGCTTGGACGTACAGTATGTGATGGATAATTGAATGATGGACATCGGTTTACTAAGAGGGTAACAGCACACTGCGGACGTATACAATTTACTTTAATTAGAGTAAAAAGGTTAACATCGTACCTCCCACCTCCAGGACTCGAGTTATGGAGGTGCCTGCACTCTGAAGGAGGGAAGTACAGTGCCTTCACTCTGAAGGAGGGAAGTACAGTGCCTGCACTCTGAAGGAGGGAAGTACAGTGCCTGCACTCTGAAGGAGGGAAGTACAGTGCCTGCACTCTGAAGGAGGGAAGTACAGTGCCTGCACTCTGAAGGAGGGAAGTACAGTGCCTGCACTCTGAAAGAGGAGAAGTGCCTGCACTTGAAGGAGGAAATACAGTGCCTGCACTCTGAAGGAGGGAAGTACAGTGCCTGCACTCTGAAGGAGGGAAGTACAGTGCCTGCACTCTGAAAGAGGAGGGGGAAGTACAGTGCCTGCACTCTGAAGGAGGGCAGTACAGTGCCTGCACTCTGAAGGAGGGAAGTACAGTGCCTGCACTCTGAAGGAGGGAAGTACAGTGCCTGCACTCTGAAGGAGGGCAGTACAGTGCCTGCACTCTGAAGGAGGGCAGTACAGTGCCTGCACTCTGAAGGAGGGCAGTACAGTGCCTGCACTCTGAAGGAGGGCAGTACAGTGCCTGCACTCTGAAGGAGGGAAGTACAGTGCCTGCACTCTGAAGGAGGGAAGTACAGTGCCTGCACTCTGAAGGAGGGAAGTACAGTGCCTGCACTCTGAAGGAGGGAAGTACAGTGCCTGCACTCTGAAGGAGGGAAGTACAGTGCCTGCACTCTGAAGGAGGGAAGTACAGTGCCTGCACTCTGAAGGAGGGAAGTACAGTGCCTGCACTCTGAAGGAGGGAAGTACAGTGCCTGCACTCTGAAGGAGGGAAGTACAGTGCCTGCACTCTGAAGGAGGGAAGTACAGTGCCTGCACTCTGAAGGAGGGAAGTACAGTGCCTGCACTCTGAAGGAGGGAAGTACAGTGCCTGCACTCTGAAGGAGGGAAGTACAGTGCCTGCACTCTGAAGGAGGGAAGTACAGTGCCTGCACTCTGAAGGAGGGAAGTACAGTGCCTGCACTCTGAAGGAGGGAAGTACAGTGCCTGCACTCTGAAGGAGGGGAGTACAGTGCCTGCACTCTGAAGGAGGGAAGTACAGTGCCTGCACTCTGAAGGAGGGAAGTACAGTGCTTGCACTCTGAAGGAGGGAAGTACAGTGCCTGCACTCTGAAGGAGGGAAGTACAGTGCCTGCACTCTGAAGGAGGGAAGTACAGTGCTTGCACTCTGAAGGAGGAAGTACAGTGCCTGCACTCTGAAGGAGGGAAGTACAGTGCCTGCACTCTGAAGGAGGGAAGTACAGTGCCTGCACTCTGAAGGAGGGAAGTACAGTGCCTGCACTCTGAAGGAGGGCAGTACAGTGCTTGCACTCTGATGGAGGGCAGTACAGTGCTTGCACTCTGATGGAGGGCAGTACAGTGCTTGCATTCTGAAGGAAGGAAGTACAGTGCTTGAACTCTGAAGGAGGAAAGTACAGTGCCTGCACTCTGAAGGAGGGAAGTACAGTGATTGAACTCTGAAGGAGGGAAGTACAGTGCCTGCAATCTGAAGGAGGGAAGTACAGTGCCTGCACTCTGAAGGAGGGAAGTACAGTGCCTGCACTCTGAAGGAGGGAAGTACAGTGCCTGCACTCTGAAGGAGGGAAGTACAGTGCCTGCACTCTGAAGGAGGGAAGTACAGTGCCTGCACTCTGAAGGAGGGAAGTACAGTGCCTGCACTCTGAAGGAGGGAAGTACAGTGCCTGCACTCTGAAGGAGGGAAGTACAGTGCCTGCACTCTGAAGGAGGGAAGTACAGTGCCTGCACTCTGAAGGAGGGCTGGAGATATACTGTAGTTTTTCAACTGAAATATCGGCACGCCTCTGGCAAGACAGTGATGGAGTGGGTGATGATGAAAGTGTTTCTTCTTTTTCGGGTCACATTACCTTGGTGGGAAACGGCCGAGTTAAAAAAAAAATCCCTCGAATTAGTGACTAAGGTTGTTATTTTTAAAGCGTATTAACTGCACGTAAAGTCTAATTTTACCTGTGGCTGACATTAAAAATGTTTGATCTTATAAAATAGAGATTCAAGTAAACAAAGATACACATTTCTTGGTATCTATCTAGAAATATATATTTCTGCGTGTATATAGATATACCAAAGCTCACGATGTACAAGGACATACACATCTTTTGGCGTATGCACAGATATAAACACTTCTTGGACTATATACAGATATACATGCCTCTCGGTGAATATACAGACATACACACCTCTTGTATATGCAGAGATGAACTTCTCTGGGTACATACACACTAGAACATGCCTCTCTCTATTTACACTGAGACTCCCGGGGCAACGGGGTTCCAAGACTAAGAGTGGCAGCGAGCGTGTGGGTGTCAACACTATGGGAGTTCCAGCGACCAGTGTTGTCCAAGGCAACCTGTCTTACAAACACGACGGCCATTTTTCTCAAGCATTTTACGTCGTTGGTTTCTGCCCGATTTAAGCATTTAGAAAAATTAAGTACCTGTTTTTCTAGGGTGGGTTTGTTATGCTGATGTCGGTATTGTTAAGGGGAAGGAAATAAACAAACAAACGATATAGGGTTAACAGTGAGGGGTCCTTTAGTGGTTCTTCAGAATATTAGAAGGTCTCTGTATCTAACGGTTATAAATATAACCTGTGTTAAAGGGTGGACGGGTAAGCCAGTGGAAGGTCTCGGTCAGAAAATCAAGAGCTCCATTAGCGGGTCATCATATAAGACCTGCGTCAGGAAAATTTCTCGTGTTTACTGATGAATGTCACCTAACTTAAGCCATCCCCGAGAGGTGTATGTCTCAATACTGTATGCTAAGAGTTCATTTTAATTCTTATTTTAGGGATTATAACATTCTTGTCTGGTAGTAAAAAGGCTACTGTGCAGTCTGAACGACCCCAGTGTAGCCGATAGGTTTTAAACCTCAATAACCAACGATCACCGTAGTCACTGTTTAAGTTGCAGTACAGCTCTCCTTCCAGGCCTTGAGAGTACTTCAGGCCAAGTACATAACAACATAAGAAAGAAGGAACACTGCAGCAGGCCTACTGGCCCATGCGAGGCAAGTCCAAGTCTCCTACCGGCTTAAGCCAATGAATAATGAATACTGCAGTAGGCCTTATGGCCCAAGCTAGGCAAGTCTAACTCAGACAGACTTATGTATCTTTTCAACCTAAATATGAAGTTACTCAAGCCTCAGTGACACTACCTGTGAGTTTATACAACTAAAAACTTTCTCGACAGTTTTCTACACATTATCAGTGTGTTTATGGACGACCATAAGCAAGTTTGAACGCTTAAAACCCTACAAGTGGGGTCATTAATGCCTTTTTTACCCCTGTATACCAATCAAGAATACTTCACTCCTTAAGAAAGGAAGTATACACTGAATGTATATATACTTTGTGTATTTAACACACAATAATAAATAGCATAAACATAATTATGATTAGCACAAACGTAATTTCAATAACCAGTGTTAATGTCCCCAGTGACCATTGACTCTAAACACCATCATAAAAAAACATTTTTTTTTAAGTTCATGCAGGTTTTTTTTTTCAAAACAATATATTAAAGTTATTACACCCAACCTAAAAATTATTAAGCATATACAAATATAATTATTAATTATAATCAATTGTAATTATAATTAACTTATTATTATTATTTTCACTGGAGCAATTATCATGGCAATCATTATTAGTGACTATTTCCAGGAGCAGTACAAACACTCTGAGCTTCCAGGAAAGTGCGACTCCCCCAGCCTGGTGCTGCTGACACACGTTACATACATGACTGCTCTCAGCAGTGCTCAATGCCGGGGATGTATGCATATTATACAATAATATATATATATATATATATATATATATATATATATATATATATATATATATATATATATATATATATATATATATATATATATATATATAAGACGTGATTGCTAAATGAAATGCCAAGCCAACACACACAAGCCGCAGGGATCAGGAGCTGTGACTCGACCCCTGGAACCACATACAGGTTAGCACGCCCGCGCATATAAACAAATTAAACAATAAAAAGGAGATAAATAATAAAACAAACATAAAAGTTGATGATTACATGAGAAAGGAGAGAAGGAAAGAAGAGAAGGAAAGAAGAGGAGGAAAAAGAAGAGGAAGTTAAAAGGAAAACAGGTGAATAAAGCGTAGGAGGAAAACGGAAAAAAATATTTCCTGCCTATGTAAGGTTATACCTTCAGACGCTAGTGACGTCACGGGTCCCTTCCCTCTCACCCAGGGTGACTCACTCACCTGTTCTGCGTCCTGGTGACCAACCTATCCCTCACACCTAGGTATTCACTCACCCATCCCTCACCTATCCCTCACACCTAGGTGCTCACTCACCCATCCCTCACACCTAGGTATTCACTCACCCATCCCTCACCTATCCCTCACACCTAGGTGCTCACTCACCCATCCCTCACACCTAGGTATTCACTCACCTATCCCTCACACCTAGGTGCTCACTCACCTATCCCTCACACCTAGGTGCTCACTCACCTATCCCTCACACCTAGGTATTCCTCACCTATGCCTAACACTTAGGTATTCACTCACCTATCCCTCACACCTAGGTATTCAGTCACCTATGCCTCACACCTAGGTGCTCATTCACCTATGCCTCACAAAGGCAGATTCAATACACAAATAACCCGCACATAGAGAGACGACGTTTCACTCCGTCTTAGACTATTTACAAGTCACGCAGCATTAAGAAAAGGCATGGCACGGGCCACGAAGCTCGGTGTCAGCAAATCTTTCCACGGTTAGCTAAGAGGCGGGACCAGGAGCTGAGTCAATACACACTTCCCATCCGCAACCATAAATAGTAGAATGAAATTATCATTATTATTATGAAGTTCTGCGTCTCATCCAAGGAACTGGAGGGAGGCTTAATATTCATGGCTTAACCCAGTCCAGCAGGCTACTACACTGGGTCCCAGTCCAGCAGGCTACTACACTGGGTCCCAGTCCAGCAGGCTACTACACTGGGTCCCAGTACAGCAGGCTACTACACTGGGTCCCAGTACAGCAGGCTACTACACTGGGTCCCAGTACAGCAGGCTACTACACTGGGTCCCAGTACAGCAGGCTACTACACTGGGTCTCAGTACAGTAGGCTACTACACTGGGTCCTCAGTACAGTAGGCTACTACACTGGGTCCCAGTACAGCAGGCTACTACACTGGGTCCCAGTACAGCAGGCTACTACACTGGGTCTCAGTACAGCAGGCTACTACACTGGGTCCCAGTACAGCAGGCTACTACACTGGGTCTCAGTACAGCAGGCTACTACACTGGGTCTCAGTACAGCAGGCTACTACACTGGGTCTCAGTACAGCAGGCTACTACACTGGGTCCCAGTACAGCAGGCTACTACACTGGGTCTCAGTACAGCAGGCTACTACACTGGGTCCCAGTCCAGCAGGCTACTACACTGGGTCCCAGTCCAGCAGGCTACTACACTGGGTCTTAGTCCAGCAGGCTACTACACTGGGTCCCAGTCCAGCAGGCTACTACACTGGGTCTTAGTCCAGCAGGCTACTACACTGGGTCCCAGTCCAGCAGGCTACTACACTGGGTCTCAGTCAGCAGCTACTACACTGGGTCCCAGTCCAGCAGGCTACTACACTGGGTCCCAGTAGCAGTAGGCTACTACACTGGGTCCCAGTCCAGCAGGCTACTACACTGGGTCCCAGTCCCGCAGGCTACTACACTGGGTCCCAGTCCAGAGGCTACTACACTGGGTCCCAGTCCAGAGGCTACTACACTGGGTCCCAGTCAGCAGGCTACTACACTGGGTCTTAGTCCAGCAGGCTACTACACTGGGTCCCAGTCCAGTAGGCTACTACACTGGGTCTCAGTACAGTAGGCTACTACACTGGGTCTCAGTCCAGCAGGCTACTACACTGGGTCCTAGTCCAGCAGGCTGCTACACTGGGTCCCAGTACAGCAGGCTACTACATGGGTCTCAGTACAGCAGGCTCTACACTGGGTCCTCAGTACAGCAGGCTACTACACTGGGTCCCAGTACAGCAGGCTACTACACTGGGTCCCAGTACAGCAGGCTACTACACTGGGTCCCAGTACAGCAGGCTACTACACTGGGTGTCGGTACAACAGGCTACTATACTGTGTCCCAGTACAGTAGGCTACTACACAGGGTCCCAGTACAGCAGGCTACTACACTGGGTCCCAGTCCAGTCAGGCTACTACACTGGGTCCCAGTACAGAGGCTACTACACTGGGTCTCAGTACAACAGGTACTACACTGGGTCCCAGTACAGCAGGCTACTACACTGGGTCCCAGTACAGCAGGCTACTACACTGGGTCTCAGTACAGCAGGCTACTACACTGGGTCCCAGTACAGTAGGCTACTACACTGGGTCCCAGTACAGCAGGCTACTACACTGGGTCCCAGTACAGTAGGCTACTACACTGGGTCTCAGTACAGCAGGATACTACACTGGGTCCCAGTACAGCAGGCTACTACACTGGATCCCAGAACAGCAGGATACTACACTGGGTCCCAGTACAGTAGGCTACTACACTGGGTCCCAGTACAGCAGGCTACTACACTGGGTCCCAGTCCATCAGGTTACTTACACTGGGTCCCAGTACAGCAGGCTACTACACTGGGTCCCAGTACAGCAGGCTACTACACTGGGTCCCAGTACAGCAGGCTACTACACTGGGTCCCAGTACAGCAGGCTACTACAATGGGTCCCAGTCCAGCAGGCCACTACACTGGGTCCCAGTACAGCAGGCTACTACACTGGGTCCCAGTACAGCAGGCTACTACAATAGGTCCCAGTACAGCAGGCCACTACACTGGGTCCCAGTACAGCAGGCTACTACAATGGATCCCAGTCCAGCAGGCTACTACAATGGGTCCCAGTACAGCAGGCTACTACACTGGGTCCCAGTACAGCAGGCTACTACAATGGGTCCCAGTACAGCAGGCTACTACACTGGGTCCCAGTACAGTAGGCTACTACACTGGGTCCCAGTACAGCAGGCTACTACACTGGGTCCCAGTACAGTAAGCTACTACACTGGGTCCCAGTACAGCAGGCTACTACACTGGGTCTCAGTACAGTAGGCTACTACACTGGGTCTCAGTACAGCAGGCTACTACACTGGGTCCCAGTCCAGCAGGCTACTACACTGGGTCCCAGTACAGCAGGCTACTACACTGGGTCCAAGTACAGCAGGCTACTACACTGGGTCTCAGTACAGTAGGCTACTACACTGGGTCCCAGTACAGTAGGTTACTACACTGGGTCCCAGTACAGCAGGCTACTACACTGGGTCCCAGTACAGTAGGCTACTACACGGGTCTCAGTACAGCAGGATACTACACTGGGTCCCAGTACAGGTTACTACACTGGGTCCCAGAACAGCAGGTACTACACTGGGTCCCAGTACAGCAGGCATTACACTGGGTCTCAGTACAGAGGTTACTACATGGGTCCCAGTCAGCAGGTCAGGTAAGGTTTGTCAGAAACAGGACAGGTTTACTGACCGGGTCCTAGTCAGTAGACGACCCGCAGCTGGAGTCTCGATCATCTGACCTGAGGTCTTCCACTGGCTTATCCTGGTCCACCTCTTTAAAATTATGGTTTATAACATGGTTACCACTTTCAACATTTATTAAATAAAAATTCTGACGCGTTTTGTGCACATCTTTTGTTTCACCTCACATCTGTGGCAACTTTCTCTCTCAGGCGACATTGATTTTTTATTTGGTCCAGATATCTTTACTGGAGCTGCTCCAGTTTTCATCTGATCGAAGTCTACTAATGTCCCGACGTTATGCGAGTTGTTTTACATCCAGCTGATCGATAGTCTTTGTAAGTTCCTCGACGTTATGGATCTATAGTCCAACCTGATCGACGTTGTGAGTCGTATAATCCCAGCGCGACATGATCTTGGTCAATTCCTCGACGTTATGTGAGTCGTATAATCCAACTGATCGACAGTCTATGTAAGTTCCTCGACGTTATGCGAGTCGTATAGTCAGATGTATACTCCTGTTTATACTTTTGGGGCCTAGTTCCTGGGCCTTTTGTGTATCCATATACTCTGGCGCTACCATCCACAGGATGGATATGCAGTGCACAATAATCTAGCCACTTGGTAGCAATATCTAAGTTTGTGGATCGTAAAATGAGACATTTATATTTCCTGCCTAAGCGATTTTTTTTAATTAAATCAAACCTTATATAACCCAACCTAACCTAGTTTAGGAGTAATTCTAGGTTAGGATAGGTTGGGTTACTTTAGGTTAAGTTTGGTTATCAGAAATTACATTTAGTCACTTTTGCACAAAATATAACTAACTCTATTGCATAACCTCCCCAACAAAGCAGAATTTGCATAGTAAAAGTAACGATGGAGCTAAATTAAATATTGACCATGATTTTATAAAGCAATCTGTCATTATATTTCGTTAATTTTCTCATTTTCAAACGAGGATGACAGTGTCACTTACAGATTAGTTTAGGCTAGGTTATATGAGGCAGGGTGACCCGAAAAAAAGAAGAAACATTTTCACCATCACTCACTCCATCCCTGTCTTGCCAGAGAAGAGCTTACATTATAGCTCAGATGCCCTTACAAACGGCAAATATCCCCATCCCTCCTTTAGAGCGCAGGCTCTGTACTTCCCACCTCCAGGACTCAAGTTTGTTTAATTAACGGGTTTCCCTGAATCCCTTCATAAATTTTACCTCGATGACACTCCAACAGCACGTCAAGTCATAAAAACCATTCGTCTCCACTCCCAACACACACACGCACGAATGTTGGATGTCCTAGCCCATAGCATACAAAACCTCTTTTACCACCTCCCTCCAACCTTTCCTAGGACGACCCCGACCCCGCCTTCCCTCCACTACATATTTATAGACCTTCCAAGCCACCCTACATCCTCTTTCAAATGTCCAACCCCCCTCAACAACCCATCTTCAGCCCTCTGGATACTTTAAATAACCCCATACCTCCTAATTTCCAAACTAGAATTCTCTGTATAATTTGTGGCCCGGTGGTCTGGTGGCTTGAGCTCTCGCTTCACACACGAAGGGCCTGGGTTCGATTCCCGGCGGGTGGAAATATTTCGACGTGTTTCCTTACACCTGTTGTCATGTTCACCTAGCAGCAAATAGGTACCTGGGTGTTAGTCGACTGGTGTGGTCGCATCCTGCTGAACAAGATTAAGGACCCCAATGGAAATAAGACAGACCGTCCTCGATGACGCACTGACTTTCTTGGGTTATCCTGGGTGGCTAACCCTCCGGGGTTAAAAATCCGAAGAAAATCTTATCTTCACACCACACACATTGCCCACTGCCTCCAGCCTTCTCCTTGTTGCAACATTCATGAGCCACCCTCGTCAATTCTATGATTCACCTCGTGTTTCTTAGACCCATCCGCTAACATCTCCACTCCCAAATATCTGAATACATTCTCTTCCTCCTTGCTCTCTCCCTCCAATCTGATATCAAGTCTTTCATTTTTTGTTACCCTTATTACCTTGCCTTTCCCATGTTAATTTTTAATTTCCTTCTTTTACATACTCTTCCATATTTAGCCACCATAAATAATAATAAAAACGGCTGCGATACGGCTGGCAACGAGGTGGCCGAGAGTAACCAGGAAACGTTGAAATTTACACTATTACTACTGGTTGTTGCCAAAATGGGTTCTTTAATATATTATATTAGTATACTAACTAAAGCCATTTTTTTCTGGCGATGTGATGTGTGGAGAACTTGATTCATGTGTGTGTGTGAGTCTGGTTATGTGGAGTTGATGATGTGATCATAGTGGGGTTATTGTTGGGATGATGGTGAGGCGATAGTGATTGTGATGCTGGGAGTAATAGTGAGGGGTGATGGTGGGAGAGATAATGGGAGTGATGGGAGTAATAATAGGGGTGATGGTGGGAGAGATGAGAGTACTAATAGGGGTGACGGTGGGAGAGATAATGGGGGTGATAGGAGTAATAATAGGGGTGATGGTGGTAGAGATGAGAGTACTAATAGGGGTGACGGTGGGAGAGATAATGGGGGTGATAGGAGTAATAATAGGGGTGATGGTGGTAGAGATGAGAGTACTAATAGGGGTGACGGTGGGAGAGATATTGGGGGTGATAGGAGTAATAATAGGGGTGATGGGGGAGATATAATGGGGTAATGGAGTGAATGATTTTTTTTTTTTTTTTTGTAATTCGTCAGAATTAGACACATCAGCAACGAACTGCAACCCTTTTCTGAATATCAATTACAAAGTTAAAAAGTCAGAACAAAAACTGTTTTTCTTTCATATTCCATCACGCAAGCAGAGCGGAAATACCTGAGGCTCGTGTCGGGATTCTGTCCAGAGGAATATCATAACAAATTCGAATATCTTGTAAAAAAAAAAACCAGTCTTCGAAATATTAAGACCCGACACTGTTGTCATGGCGAATATTACAAGTCGGAAGGTCTGGGGTCACATGACCAAACGTTCCAGAGGTGGGATCATCATATGGCTAAGACCCGCGTCAGGAAACACTTGCCCTGTCTCCTGACGAACCTTACCTGACCTAACTCTTTAAAGGCTAGTACCAACGGGTCGTTGAAAGTTTCAGACCCGCGTCAGGACTCTGTCCTCAAGAATATTACAACAACATTAAAGGTTTATCAGCTACAACAACTTCTAAGGTTACCTTGGAGCAGAGCTGAATTACTATTATGTGGGAATTACCATCTGTCAGGGGTTCCTATCCTATACACACAAGAAATGGGATTCTGCGTACAGAAGAGAAGGGCGGAGAGGAGGGAATTTAGACTACATAATATATCTAAGAAAAATACGTATATATATTAGAAAATGCATAGACATTGCAAAAGTCTGTCGACTTTTTAAAACTACATTATATGTTAGATAAAAGGACACAGATGCAACTAATGTGACATGTGATTGGCGCAACGTTTCGCTCTTCGGGAGCTTTGCCAAGCCATTACGTCTTGACAAAACTCCTGTGTGTGTGAGAGTGAGAATTTTTGCAGTTATAAAGAATGTTATCTGTGGTGTGCAGGTAACACACAGGTGTTATCTGTGGTGTGCAGGTAACACACAGGTGTTATCTGTGGCGTACAAGTAACACCCAGGTGCTGGCATGTGACTAGAATCAACAGGTGTAAGAGAGGCTTCTTCATTAACCAGACGCATCTCCTGGATTATGCAACTCTACACCTATTTTTTTTCCTGAGCCCAAATTTTTACCACTGACTTAACTAGCGTAGTCGTTGTATCACACTGGGCTTGCTCATACCTCCTTTATAACCCGTGTACGCCAGGGGCTGCCTACCTTTCATTCCTACTGCACATAATTTTTTTAAGATCTCTTTGGCTTTATGTATATATTCATCTTCGTCTCTTTATTTTGGTCCCCATGATGAAGGTCTGGGCTTCATTAGTACCTGAGGTATTTAAGGTATTTAAGGTTGAACAAGTGGGTGGGTGGGAGTAGGTGGGTGGTTTGGATAAGAACCTGTCTTGTATGGTCCAGTAGGCCTGCTGCAGTGTTCATTCATTCATATCGTTTGAAAAAGACCAGACTTTTGAAAAATGTTTTCCCTGAGTACCTTCTATGACGTGATCACAACATTTCTGGTTATTTTGTAAAGTGAAGTTTAGCTTTCGTAGTGTTTCCTCGTAGCTCGTAGATTTCAAGAGAATTTCTCTTGCGTAAGTAACGTACATCTTAAACAAGTCACTGTTCGGTGTCCTTAACATAGTTGTTCTCTTCACCAGCCTTAACACAGCCTCTCAAGTTCTCTCTACTTGCGTATACGCAAATAGTCTCCACCACTTATCTTCCCACATGTGGGGTTATATAGTGTGGACTCCACACCAACCCTGTGGGGTTATATAGTGTGGACACCACACCAACCCTGTGGGGTTATATAGTGTGGACACCACACCAACCCTGTGGGGTTATATAGTGTGGACTCCACACCAACCCTGTGGGGTTATATAGTGTGGACTCCACACCAACCCTGTGGGATTATATAGTGTGGTCTCCACACCAACCCTGTGGGGTTATATAGTGTGGACATCACACCAACCCTGTGGGGTTATATAGTGTGGTCTCCACACCAACCCTGTGGGGTTATATAGTGTGGACACCACACCAACCCTGTGGGGTTATATAGTGTGGACACCACACCAACCCTGTAGGGTTATATAGTGTGGTCACCACATTAACCCTGTGGGGTTATATAGTGTGGCCACCACACCAACCCTGTGGGGTTATATAGTGTGGCCACCACACCAACCCTGTGGGGTTATATAGTGTGGACTCCACATCAATCCTGTGGGGTTATATAGTGTGGCCAACACACCAACCCTGTGGGGTTATATAGTGTGGACACCACACCAACCCTGTGGGGTTATATAGTGTGGACACCACACCAACCCTGTGGGGTTATATAGTGTGGACACCAAACCAACCCTGTGGGGTTATATAGTGTGGCCACCACACCAACCCTGTGGGGTTAGTTATATAGTGTGGTCACCACACCAACCCTGTGGGGTTAGTTATATAGTGTGGCCACCACACCAATCCTGTGGGTTTATATAGTGTGCTCACCACACCAACCCTGTGGGGTTATATAGTGTGGCCACCACACCAACCCTGTGGGGTTATATAGTGTGGTCACCACATCAACCCTGTGGGGTTATATAGTGTGGCCACCCCACCAACCCTGTGGGGTTATATAGTGTGGTCACCACACCAACCCTGTGGGGTTACATAGTGTGGCCACCACACCAACACTGTGGGGATAGTTATATAGTTTGGCCACCACACCAACCCTGTGTGGTTAGTTATATAGTGTGGCAACCACACCAACCCTGTGGGGTTAGTTATATAGTGTGGATACCACACCAACCCTGTGGGGTTAGTTATATAGTGTGGCCACCACACCAACCCTGTGGGGTTAGTTATATAGTTTGGCCACCACACCAACCCTGTGTCGTTAGTTATATAGTGTGGCCACCACACCAACCCTGTGTCGTTAGTTATATAGTGTGGCCACCACACCAACCCTGTGGGGTTAGTTATATAGTGTGGATACCACACCAACCCTGTGGGGTTAGTTATATAGTGTGGTCACCACACCAACCCTGTGGGGTTAGTTATATAGTGTGGCCACCACACCAACCCTGTGGGGTTAGTTATATAGTGTGGCCACTACACCAACCCTGTGGGGTTAGTTATATAGTGTGGCCACCACACCAGCCCTGTGGGGTTAGTTATACAGTGTGGCCACCACACCAACCCTGTGGGGTTAGTTATACAGTGTGGCCACCACACCAACCCTGTGGGGTTAGTTATACAGTGTGGCCACCACACCAACCCTGTGGGGTTAGTTATACAGTGTGGCCACCACACCAACCCTGTGTAGTCTGATTTTGCTCCATATTATATGTTGTCATAATCTTCATAACATTTTCCTATGTATGAAATTTGTGTGTACGGGGATAGGGAAGAGAAGGGAAGGGAAGGGAAGGGAAGGGAAGGGAAGGGAAGCTAACGGAAGGGAAGGAGAGGAGAGGAAATGTAAGGAAAGTTGAGTTCCTGGACAAGAGTTCAGCTCCATGGAGCTGAACTCTTCTCCAGGCTGAGGGACTCACCACCTCAAAAATTATTTCTCGAAAGTTGCTGGACTGATGACATCATCTTGGGTTCACCACTACACTGCTGCCTCTGTATTTGACTGAAGAAGTCTACTGTGTAGGTGAAAAGTTTCAACAGTAAAGACACCCAATGGTTACACATGTCTTAATAAGTAGAAAATTATCCACAGAGAGTTAAATGAGCTGTGACCTTTACACAGCGGTCGACAAGGTCACATAATTGTCGACAGTTATAAACGAAAATGACTAATAAGTTCAGCCGTAAAGAAATGGGAGGTCAGTCCCCATTTACTCGAATAAGTAATTAAAAATAGTGATTACGTCCAAACTGAAGCCTAGATTCGACCCCCGCAACCACACGTAGGTGAGTGCACAACACCTGCTTCACACCTGCTCACACAAGACACCTGTACCTCCCCCTCCCATTCTTACATGACCCTCCCCCATCCATCAGTCACCCCTCCCCCATCCATCAGTCACCCCTCCCTCCACACACCTGTCGTTCCTTGAACCAATCAAGAGGCGGCGTTGTAGCTTCTTATATACCCAGAAACAGCTGGGCTGCTGCACTCCCTCCCAGCTGCTGCACTCCCTCCCAGCTACTGCACTCCCTCCCAGCTGCTGCACTCCCTCCCAGCTGCTGTACTCCCTCCCAGCTACTGCACTCCCTTCCAGCTACTGCACTCCCTCCCAGCTGCTGCACTCCATCCCAGCTGCTGCACTCCTCCCAGCTGCTGCACTCCCTCCCAGCTGCTGCACTCCCTCCCAGCTGCTGCACTCCCTCCCAGCTGCTGCACTCCCTCCCAGCTGCTGCACTCCCTCCCAGCTGCTGCACTCCTTCCCAGCTGCTGCACTCCCAGCTGCTGCACTCCCAGCTGCTGTCCTCCCAGCTGCTGCCCTCCCAGCTGCTGTCCTCCCAGCTGCTATCCTCCCAGCTGCTGCACTCCCAGCTGCTGCACTCCCAGCTGCTGCACTCCCAGCTGCTGTCCTCCCAGCTGCTGTCCTCCCAGCTGCTGTCCTCCCAGCTGCTGCACTCCCAGCTGCTGCACTCCCAGCTGCTGCACTCCCAGCGTGTGCACTCCCAGCTGCTGCACTCCCAGCTGCTGCACTCCCAGCTGCTGCACTCCCTCCCAGCAACATATTTACATTTTGAAACGCATCAAAGACTTGTTTTTAATTCACAATTTCTGGAGTGCTTCCAGACCTGGTGAGTGGGGGAGGAGGGGCTGAAGGATGGGGCGAGAGGGGGTTGAAGGTGGGGGATGGGGGTGTGTGCCTAGTACAACTTATCAGTTGTTAAAGGCTCTTGTCGACAAACACTTGGCCTGTTGTCTGTGGTGTGTGTGTGTGTGTGTGCGCGTAATTACATACTGGTAGTAAAAAGAACAGAGTAACAATCATTCTGTAATCAGTGACGGACGAGTCATATTATTTTCGTATTGTCTGAAGTAGCTGTAACCCTTCTACCTGGTCCAGTGGCTGTAGCCCTTCTTCCTGGTCCAGTGGCTGTAACCCTTCTACCTGGTCCAGTGGCTGTAACCCTTCTCTGGCCATGGCTTGCTTTACCTGGTCACAGTGGCTGAAGCCCTTCTTCCTGGTCCAGTGGCTGTAACTTCTACCTGGTCCAGTGGCTGTAACCCTTCTACCTGGTCCAGTGGCTGTAACCTTCTACCTGGTCCAGTGGCCTGTAACCCTTTTACCTGGTCCAGTGGCTGTAACCCTTCTACCTGGTCAGTGGCTGTAACCTTCTCCTGGTCAGTGGCTGTAACCCTTCTACCTGGTCCAGTGGCTGTAACCCTTCTACCTGGTCCAGTGGCTGTAACCCTTCTACCTGGTCCAGTGGCTGTAGCCCTTCTACCTGGTCCAGTGGCTGTAACCCTTCTACCTGGTCCAGTGGCTGTAACCCTTCTACCTGGTCCAGTGGCTGTAGCCCTTCTTCCTGGTCCAGTGGCTGTAGCCCTTCTACCTGGTCCAGTGGCTGTAGCCCTTCTTCCTGGTCCAGTGGCTGTAACCCTTCTTCCTGGTCCAGTGGCTGTAGCCCTTCTACCTGGTCCAGTGGCTGTAACCCTTCTTCCTGGTCCAGTGGCTGTAACCCTTCTTCCTGGTCCAGTGGCTGTAGCCCTTCTTCCTGGTCCAGTGGCTGTAACCCTTCTTCCTGGTCCAGTGGCTGTAGCCCTTCTTCCTGGTCCAGTGGCTGTAACCCTTCTTCCTGGTCCAGTGGCTGTAACCCTTCTTCCTGGTCCAGTGGCTGTAACCCTTCTACCTGGTCCAGTGGCTGTAACCCTTCTTCCTGGTCCAGTGGCTGTAGCCCTTCTTCCTGGTCCAGTGGCTGTAACCCTTCTTCCTGGTCCAGTGGCTGTAGCCCTTCTACCTGGTCCAGTGGCTGTAACCCTTCTACCTGGTCCAGTGGCTGTAACCCTTCTACCTGGTCCAGTGGCTGTAACCCTTCTACCTGGTCCAGTGGCTGTAACCCTTCTACCTGGTCCAGTGGCTGTAACCCTTCTTCCTGGTCCAGTGGCTGTAACCCTTCTACCTGGTCCAGTGGCTGTAACCCTTCTACCTGGTCCAGTGGCTGTAACCCTTCTACCTGGTCCAGTGGCTGTAACCTTTCTACCTGGTCCAGTGGCTGTAACCTTTCTACCTGGTCCAGTGGCTGTAACCTTCTACCTGGTCAGTGCTGTAACCTTCTACCTGGTCCAGTGGCTGTAACCCTTCTACCTGGTCCAGTGGCTGTAACCTTTCTACCTGGTCCAGTGGCTGTAACCTTTCTACCTGGTCCAGTGGCTGTAACCCTTCTACCTGGTCCAGTGGCTGTAACCTTTCTACCTGGTCCAGTGGCTGTAACCCTTCTACCTGGTCCAGTGGCTGTAACCCTTCTACCTGGTCCAGTGGTGTAACCTTCTACCTGGTCCAGTGGCTGTAACCCTTCTACCTGGTCCAGTGGCTGTAACCTTTCTACCTGGTCCAGTGGCTGTAACCCTTCTACCTGGTCCAGTGGCTGTAACCCTTCTACCTGGTCCAGTGGCTGTAGCCCTTCTACCTGGTCCAGTGGCTGTAACCCTTCTACCTGGTCCAGTGGCTGTAACACTACTACCTGGTCCAGTGGCTGTAGCCCTTCTACCTGGTCCAGTGGCTGTAACCCTTCTACCTGGTCCAGTGGCTGTAACCCTTCTACCTGGTCCAGTGGCTGTAACCCTTCTACCTGGTCCAGTGGCTGTAACCTTCTACCTGGTCCAGTGGCTGTAACCTTTCCTGGTCCAGTGGCGAACCCTTCTCCTGGTCCAGTGGCTGTAAACCCTTCTACCTGGTCCAGTGGCTGTACACTTCTACCTGGTCCAGTGGCTGTACCTTCTACCTGGTCCAGTGGCTGTAACCCTTCTACCTGGTCCAGTGGCTGTAACCTTCTACCTGGTCCAGTGGCTGTAACCTTCTACCTGGTCCAGTGGCTGTAACCTTCTACCTGGTCCAGTGGCTGTAACCCTTCTACCTGGTCCAGTGGCTGTAACACTTCTACCTGGTCCAAGTGGCTGTAACCCTTCTACCTGGTCCAGTGGCTGTAACCTTCTACCTGGTCCAGTGGCTGTAACCTTCTACCTGGTCCAGTGGTGTAACCCTTCTACCTGGTCCAGTGGCTGTAACTACTACTGACCTTCGGTCCAGTGGCTGTAACCTACTTCATTCCTGGTCTTGTAACCTTCTACCTGGTCCAGTGGCTGTAACCTTCTACCTGGTCCAGTGGTTGTAGCCCTTCTCCTGGTCCAGTGGCTGTAACCTTCTACCTGGTCCAGTGGCTGTAACCTTCTACCTGGTCCAGTGGCTGTAACCTCTACCTGGTCCAGTGGCTGTAACCTTCTTCCTGGTCCAGTGGTTGTAACCCTCACCTGGTCCAGTGGCTGTAACACTTCTCCTGGTCCAGTGGCTGTAACCTTCTACCTGGTCCAGTGGTTGTAACCTTCTACCTGGTCCAGTGGCTGTAACCTCTACCTGGTCCAGTGGTTTGTAACCCTTCTACCTGGTCCAGTGGTTGTAACCCTTCTACCTGGTCCAGTGGTTGTAACCTCTACCTGGTCCAGTGTTGTAACACTCTACCTGGTCCAGTGGCTGTAACCCTTCTACCTGGTCCAGTGGCTGTAACCTTCTACCTGGTCCAGTGGTTGTAACCCTTCTACCTGGTCCAGTGGTGTAACCCTTCTACCTGGTCCAGTGGCTGTAACCCTTCTACCTGGTCAGTGGCTGTAACCCTTCTACCTGGTCCAGTGGTTGTAACCTTCTACCTGGTCCAGTGGTTGTAACCTTCTACCTGGTCCAGTGCTGTAACCCTCTACCTGGTCCAGTGGCTGTAACACTCTACCTGGTCCAGTGGCTGTAACCTTCTACCTGGTCCAGTGGCTGTAACACTACCTGGTCCAGTGGTTGTAACACTTCTACCTGGTCCAGTGGCTGTAACACTCTACCTGGTCCAGTGGTTGTAACACTCTACCTGGTCCAGTGGTTGTAACACTACCTGGTCAGTGCTGTCACTTCTCCTGGTCAGTGGCTGTAACACTCTACCTGGTCCAGTGGTTGTAACCCTTCTACCTGGTCCAGTGGCTGTAACCTTCTACCTGGTCCAGTGGTTCTTCACCTGCTGTACCCTTCTCTGGTCAGTGCTGTACCCTTCTACCTGGTCCAGTGGCTGTAACCTTCTACCTGGTCCAGTGGCTGTAGCCCTTCTACCTGGTCCAGTGGTTGTAACCTTCTACCTGGTCCAGTGGCTGTAACCCTTCTACCTGGTCCAGTGGCTGTAACACTCTACCTGGTCCAGTGGCTGTAACCCTTCTCCTGGTCCAGTGGCTTGTAACCTACTCCTGGTCCAGTGGCTGTACACCTACCTGGTCCAGTGGCTGTAACCTCTACCTGGTCCAGTGGCTGTAACCCTCTACCTGGTCCAGTGGTCTGTAACCTATCTACCTGGTCCAGTGGCTGTAACCCTACCTGGTCCAGTGGCTGTAACCTTCTACCTGGTCCAGTGGTTGTAACACTCTACCTGGTCCAGTGGCTGTAATCCTTCTACCTGGTCCCGTGATTTTAAACCTTCTACCTGGTCCAGTCGCTGAAACCCTTCTACCTGGTCCAGTGGTTGTAACACTACGTGGTTCAGTGGTGTAACCTTCTACCTGGTCCAGTGGTTGTAACAGTACCTGGTCCAGTGGTTTTAACACTACCTGGTCCAGTGGTTGTAACACTACCTGGTCCAGTGGTTGTAACACTACCTGGTCCAGTGGTTGTAACATTACTACCTGGTCCAGTGGTGTAACACTCTACCTGGTCCAGTGGTTGTACACTTCTACCTGGTCCAGTGGTTGTAACACTACTACCTGGTCCAGTGGTTGTAACACTACCTGGTCCAGTGGTTGTAACACTACCTGGTCCAGTGGTTGTAACACTACTACCTGGTCCAGTGGTTGTAACACTACCTGGTCCAGTGGTTGTAACACTACTACCTGGTCCAGTGGTTGTAACACTACCTGGTCCAGTGGTTGTAACACTACTACCTGGTCCAGTGGTTGTAACACTACCTGGTCCAGTGGTTGTAACCCTTCTACCTGGTCAGTGGTGTAACATACCTAGTCCAGTGATTTAACACTACCTAGTCCAGTGGTTGTAACACTACCTAGTCCAGTGGTTGTAACACTACCTAGTCCAGTGGTTGTAACACTACCTAGTCCAGTGGTTGTAACACTACCTAGTCCAGTGGTTGTAACACTACCTAGTCCAGTGGTTGTAACACTACCTAGTCCAGTGGTTGTAAAACTCACTACCTAGTCCAGTGGTTGTAACACTACCTAGTCCAGTGGTTGTAACACTACCTAGTCCAGTGGTTGTAACATTACCTAGTCCAGTGGTTGTAACACTACCTAGTCCAGTGGTTGTAACACTACCTAGTCCAGTGGTTGTAACACTACCTAGTCCAGTGGTTGTAACACTACCTAGTATCTAGTCCAGTGGTTGTAACATACTAGTATCATCAGTGGTTGTAACTACCTAGTCCAGTGGTTGTAACATTACCTAGTATCTAGTCCAGTGGTTGTAACACTACCTAGTATCTAGTCCAGTGGTTGTAACATTTACCTAGTCAGTGGTTGTAACATCCTGTCCAGTGGTTGTAACACTACCTAGTATCTAGTCCAGTGGTTGTAACACTACCTAGTATCTAGTCCAGTGGTTGTAACACTACCTAGTATCTAGTCCAGTGGTTGTAACACTACCTAGTCCAGTGGTTGTAACACTACCTAGTCCAGTGGTTGTAACACTACCTAGTATCTAGTCCAGTGGTTGTAACATTACCTAGTATCTAGTCCAGTGGTTGTAACACTACCTAGTATCTAGTCTAGTGGTTGTAACACTACCTAGTATCTAGTCCAGTGGTTGTAACATTACCTAGTATCTAGTCCAGTGGTTGTAACATTACCTAGTATCTAGTCCAGTGGTTGTAACATTACCTAGTATCTAGTCCAGTGGTTGTAACATTACCTAGTATCTAGTCCAGTGGTTGTAACATTACCTAGTATCTAGTCAGTGGTTTAACACTACCTAGTATCTAGTCCAGTGGTTGAAATCATTACCTAGTATCTAGTCCAGTGGTTGTAACATTACCTAGTATCTAGTCCAGTGGTTGTAACATTACCTAGTATCTAGTCCAGTGGTTGTAACATTACCTAGTATCTAGTCCAGTGGTTGTAACACTCACTACCTAGTCCAGTGGTTGTAACACTCACTACCTAGTCCAGTGGTTGTAACACTCACTACCTAGTCCAGTGGTTGTAACACTCACTACCTAGTCCAGTGGTTGTAACACTCACTACCTAGTCCAGTGGTTGTAACACTCACTACCTAGTCCAGTGGTTGTAACACTCACTACCTGGTCCAATGGTTGTAACACTACCTAGTCCAGTGGTTGTAACACTCACTACCTAGTCCAGTGGTTGTAACACTCACTACCTGGTCCAATGGTTGTAACACTACCTAGTCCAGTGGTTGTAACACTCACTACCTGGTCCAATGGTTGTAACACTACCTAGTCCAGTGGTTGTAACACTCACTACCTGGTCCAATGGTTGTAACACTACCTAGTCCAGTGGTAGTAGCACTATCTAGTCCAGTATTTAACAACACTCGTGTTCTCCCTGTTTTATGAAGGTTAAACGCTGCAACACTCTTAAGAGGGGGTCTTCATAAGCTCCCCCTCTAAAGAGCGCGACAGAGAAAATAAAGAAAACGTTTGACGGTCTCCGGAAGTTGATCCTGGTTTGTAACGAAGAGACAAGAGAAATGACTCATTTCCTGCGCTAGGTATAGCGGCTGTCTTCCCTCCATGGACAAGTTATGGCAAACACTCAAAAACAATCTTAAGAATGTTGTCCCCGACTCTTTCTTAGAGACGGGACAAAGACATAAGTTGTGTGATTAACACAATGAAGATGTGTGTGTGTGTACTCACCTAGTTGTGGTTGCAGGGGTCGATTCATAGCTCCTGGCCCCGCCTCTTCACTGGCCGCTACTGGGTCACTCTCCCTGAGTCATGAGCTTTATCATACCTCTTCTTAAAGCTATGTATGGATCCTGCCTCCACTACATCACTATGTAGATTGTTCCACTTCTTGACAACTCTATGACTGAAGAAATACTTCCTAACATCCCTGTGTGTGTGTGTGTGGGGTTGCAGAATCAAGTTTTATTTAATTTCCCCTGTCTCTTAACTCACCACTTTCCTAATGGTCCCTGTCGTACCCATTCTTAAAACTATGTATGGCTCCTACATTACCTGGCTCTCTTCATTCCACTTAATGACCACCTTGAGACTAAATAAATATTTCTTGACATCTCTGTAACTAATCTGTATCTTTAGCTTCCAACTGTGCCCTCGTGCGCCCTCGTGTGCCCTCGTGTACCCTCGTGTACTCCTGGACATCCTATTCTTGTTCACCTCAAGACCTTTGAGTATTTTGCATGTCGTTATTATGTCTCTCCTGATTCATCTGTCCTCTAATGTCTTCTGATTCAGTTCCTTTAGCCTCTCAGCATAACTCTTTTCCTCTTAGCTCTGAGACTCGTTTATAACAGGTTCTTGGCATGCTTTATAAGATTTGGGCTCCAAGCTGTTTCTGCATAGTCGAGGAGAGTCCCAACATGTGTCGTACAGAGGGCACTGAATGTCTCTTGAGAATCCTGGTCTGCCACACGAGCATTCGATGTAGAGGTTATTCAGTTAATGTGTACGTCTGATGATATGCTCGGCACTATGCTCACCCCTAATTCTCTCTCCTCGAGTGGGTTTGCAGCCTATGTCTCTCGGATCTACGCCTTCCCAATTTTCATAACTTCGCATTTGCTGGGGATGAATTCAGGCAGCTGCTGGTCAGACTAAACAGTTTGTTTGGATCCAGTTTTAGCCATGTCCTCAACGGTTTTTATTCCCCTCAAATTTATCATAGTCTATAAACAGGTATATATCTGACTCTTCTGGAATATCAAGTCTTTGTGGGATTTTGCTTGTTACACTTTCTAATTGTGAGATTTCTTCTCAGTAGCTTATATACCGTAGGTAGGTGAGGTGCAGCAGTCGTAGGTGGTGTCACATTGACAAATCCAAATGTGGAAGTAGGTCATGACTGAAGGTTAGGCAAGTGAAGAATTCCCTGTATTAAGATCCCAAGATGCTGCTGTGTCTGACAGGAATGTTGATAAATGGTTCAGAGAACCGACAAGTTGATAAATTAGACACATGCGCAACACTAATTTACCAACTTGTCGGTTCTCTGAACCACATATCTACTTTCCTCCTTGACTCTCTGATGTTGGTCTGGTTCACTCAGACCTCCTTAAAGCGTCCGTTCATCTCCAAACTTCTTGTCCTTTTTCTATGAGGTCTCCTCCCTTCTTCACCTGGAAGCCCCTCCTAAGAAGCTCATCACTCTAGATATAAACCCAGATGTACTTCTGTAAACCCTGTTGGGATATAGTTCCTATGACTTTTGTTGTTGCGCTACCGTCCACAGGATGGCTGTGGGTGCACAGTAAACCAGCCAGGATGGCTGTGGGTGCACAGTAAACCAGCCAGGATGGCTGTGGGTGCACAGTAAACCAGCCAGGATGGCTGTGGCTGCACATTAAACCAGCCACTTCGGCAGCGAAATCTAATCTCTTCTTCAGTTTTATTAACTGGTCTTTTTCTGTCTTCTTTCTTCTGATGTGACTGAATTTTTTTCGGTTTAGACTTTGCTTTTCCTACGTCATTCTCAACTTATCACTCAGCTAAGCTCTTTTCCTTATATTCTTATATTCATTACTGGCTTCTCTGGTCACCTCTCTGTTTTTTCCGTCCTCTGATTTCTATAGTTTTTTAATAGCCATTTACTTTTTATCCCTCTCTGAACCTTTAGTGAAGCACAGACTCTTTATATTTACCTTTTTTTGGGATCTGAAGTTCTCTGCCTTCCGGTACCTTCCAGTTACATACTTCATCTCATTCGTTGAATTCCTTCCAGTTCCCTTCCACGCTGCACTGCATTTAGGAATTCTCTTCTTCCCTCAGGGTTTACTCCCACAAGGTATTAGATATTCAGTACCATACGAGGACTGGCATACAGGGAGATCTCATATTCTATTTTGTCTATATTAAATGCACTAATAGTAAATACTAACTCCAGTCTTGTTAGTTTATCTCCTCTGTTTCTCTTGATGTATCCTTGGCAGGCTGACCCGAAGTTTCCACCATCATCTGAGCCCATCACGTTTCTGGTCACTTATGCGAGTCCCAATGATTATTAGCAATGTTTCTGTCATATGAGGTTTTCTTGCTGCTTCTTCTATGGTTTCAACCATCTTGCTTTCTCCACATTCTTGTCCTGGTTTCTTATTTGGTGATATATTGTAGATCACTGCTACTAATACTTTGGGTACCCCAGTCTTGATTATGCCCTCTGTGTAACAGTTTCACTCAATTCTGTTAAGCCCTCTCATCTCTTCTAAACTCTAATAGTTTCTGAATATCATTATAACTTCTCTCCTGTTTCCTCTTTATTTTCTCAGTAAATGATATCCTGTTGTGAATATGGCATCTGTTATCGTTTCAGTTATTTCTTGATTCTGCAATAACTTCGATGTCTCGGGGTTTCCTCTGCTAACTTTTTTTTTCTATTCATCATTACACAAATAATGTGCACTTAGGAGAAGGAAACTTATGGCGACGTTTCGGTCCGACATTAACCGAAATGTCGTCATAAGTTTCGCCCTCCTAAGTGTGGTTATTTCAGCATTGTTTTAGCCACGGCACTGAGACTTTTTTTTTATTCTTTATTCATCAGTCTTGTTTTGATGATTCATCTGCATTTGAGTACCCTAATGTGAGCTTGCTTTCTTTAACCATGTTCTGATTTGTGTGTGACGACGAGAGAGAGAGAGAGAGAGAGAGAGAGAGAGAGAGAGAGAATACTTATTTGCAGTTACCTACATCAGCTCGTTTGGAAAACTTTCCCAGACATTACCTTTATTAATTCTTTATTGTTATGAGACACAAATAGGGAACAGGATAAAAGTTAGAGCCAGCTGTGGGCCAGAGATTCCATTTGGTCTAATGACTGTTTCATCAGTGTTATGTTGTACGAACATGTTCCAGACACGAGACATTCTAGGAATGAATGATCTCAGATGAAGTGACGTTCTTGAGTCAGTAGTGAATCAACAAGTTGCCCCTTGTATTGTAGTCCTTACGTCTGTGTAAACAGTATACCAGACTTACACACACATTATAATTGATTATAACTCCCTTTTTTATATATAAAACCTAAACAGAGGGAGGCCTAAGTTCAGTTTGCATGAATCATCAGTTCAAACGCAGGAGTCACAGTGTACTCACCTAGTTGTGGTTGCAGGGGTCGATTCACAGCTCCTGGCCCCGCCTCTTCACTGGTCGCTACTAGATCACTCTTCCTGCTCCATGAGCTTTATCATACCTCGTCTTAAAGCTATGTATGGTTCCTGCCTCCACTACATCACTTGCTAGACTATTCCACTTCCTAACAACTCTATGACTGAAGAAATACTTCCTAACATCCCTCTGACTCGTCTGAGTCTTCAACTTCCAAATGTGACCCCTTGTTTCTGTGTCCCATCTCTGGAACATCCTGTCTCTCTCCACCTTGTCTATTCCACGCAGTATTTTGTATGTCGTTATCATGTCTCCCCTAACCCTCCTGTTCTCCAGTGTCGTCAGGCCGATTTCCTTAACCTTTCTTCATAGGACATTCTCCAGTGTCTTTAACGATTCCTTACTAAGGTATCGGAACGCTATTCTCAGGTTTGCCAGGCGCCCATATGCTGCACTAGTTATCTGGTTAATGTCTGCTTCCGGAGACGTGCTCGGTGTTATACTCACCCCAAGATCTTTCTCCTTGAGTGAGGTTTGCAGTCTTTGGCCACCTAGCCTATACTCTGTCTGCGGTCTTCTTTGACCTTCCCCGATCTTCATGACTTTGCATTTGGCTGGGTTAAACTCAAGAAGCCAGTTGCTGAACCACATGTACGTGTACTCACCTAATTCACCTAATTGTGGTTGCAGGGGTCGAGACTCAGCTCCTGGCCCCGCCCCGCCCCGCCCACACACGTGTGTGTGTGTGTGTGTAGTCAAGGATGAGGATAAAGAACAATAAGCCACAATACCGTGACTGGCACAATACCGTGACTGGCACAATACCGTGACTGGAACAATACCGTGACTGGAACAATACCGTGACTGGAACAATACACAAATAACCCGCACATAGAAGAGAGAAACTTACCACGACGTTTCGGTCCGACTTAGACCAGTTACAAGTCACTTGTAAATGGTCCAAGTTAGGTAAGGTTTGTCAGGAAACAGGACAAGTGTTTCCTGACGCGGGTCTTAGTCATATGATGACCTGCAGCTTTCGGTCATCTGTCCGAGGCCTTCTGCTGGCTTACCGGTTCACTGCTTTAAAAATTATAGTTAAGTACCCACAACCTCTCATGACAATACCCACAACATGTCATGACAGTACCCACAACCTGTCATGACAGTACCCACAACCTGTCATGACAGTGCCCACAACCTGTCATGACAGTACCCACAACCTTTCATGACAGCACCCACCTGTCATGACAGCACCCACAACCTGTCATGACAGTACCCACAACCTGTAATGACAGTACCCACAACCTGTAATGACAGTACCCACAACCTGTGTTGACAGTACCCACAACCTGTGTTGACAGTACCCACAACCTGTCATGACAGTACCCACAATCTGTGTTGACAGTACCCACAACCTGTCATGACAGTACCCACAACCTGTCATGACAGCACCCACAACCTGTCATGACAGCACCCACAACCTGTCATGACAGTACCCACAACTTGTCATGACAGTACCCACAACCTGCCACGACAGTACCCACAACCTGTCATGCCAGTACCCACAACCTGTCATGCCAGTACCCACAACCTGTCATGACAGTATCCACAACCTGTCATGACAGCACCCACAACCTGTCATGACAGTACCCACAACCTGTCATGACAGTACATACAACCTGTCATGACAATACCCACAACCTGTCATGACAGTACCCACAACCTGTCATGACAGTACCAACAAATTGTCATGACAGTACCCACAACCTGTCATGACAATACCCACAACCTGTGTTGACAATACTCACAACCTGTCATGACAGCACCCACAACCTCTCATGACAATACCCACAACATGTCATGACAGTACCCACAACCTGTCATGACAGTACCCACAACCTGTCATGACAGTACCCACAACCTGTCATGACAGTACCCACAACCTGTCATGACAGTGCCCACAACCTGTCATGACAGTACCCACAACCTTTCATGACAGCACCCACCTGTCATGACAGCACCCACAACCTGTCATGACAGTACCCACAACCTGTAATGACAGTACCCACAACCTGTGTTGACAGTACCCACAACCTGTGTTGACAGTACCCACAACCTGTCATGACAGTACCCACAATCTGTGTTGACAGTACCCACAACCTGTCATGACAGTACCCACAACCTGTCATGACAGTACCCACAACCTGTCATGACAGCACCCACAACCTGTCATGACAGCACCCACAACTTGTCATGACAGTACCCACAACCTGCCACGACAGTACCCACAACCTGTCATGCCAGTACCCACAACCTGTCATGCCAGTACCCACAACCTGTCATGACAGTATCCACAACCTGTCATGACAGCACCCACAACCTGTCATGACAGTACCCACAACCTGTCATGACAGTACATACAACCTGTCATGACAATACCCACAACCTGTCATGACAGTACCCACAACCTGTCATGACAGTACCCACAAATTGTCATGACAGTACCCACAACCTGTCATGACAATACCCACAACCTGTGTTGACAATACTCACAACCTGTCATGACAGCACCCACAACCTGTCATGACAGCACCCACAACCTGTCATGACAGTACCCACAACCTGTCATGACAGTACCCACAACCTGTCATGACAGTACCCACAACCTGTCATGACAGTACCCACAACCCTTGACTCTGGTATACTCTACTTAGACTGTTGAACAACTGACTATAAAACTTATTTCTTAATGTCTGAGATTTACATGAGAATACAATTTCCATCGGTGTCCCTTATTATGGGTCTTCTGGCGGTAAACTCAGCAAGAGTATTTTACACATCGTGATCACGTCTGCCCTCTGCTCATCGAGTCATGACTTGCTATTTCCTGTAAAATTCGTGGTCATCCTTAAGGTCTTGTTAGTCTTTTTCAAATTAGAATTCTTCTCGGCAGATTTGTGTACTTTATGAATACTGGCGACTCTTTCATGATTACAAAAAAAACCCACTAAACCCGTGTGGCTAGAGTTTAATACTTCCTCGTTCATCATGGCTCCCTCTTTTCTGTTTTATACCTTCTGTTATCACTTATTTTCGTATATTTTACCTGTTTTGTTGATGTGTGTGTGTACTCACCTATTTGTGGTTGCAGGGGTCGATTCATAGCTCCTGGCTATGACTCGTGTGTGTGTGTGTGTGTGTGTGTGCGTGAAACAAGTTACAGTAATTTGTTATATATGACAAGGTATGCCTGTCTGTCTGTCTCTCTCTCTTTCTCTTCCCTTGTTTGACTTCAAGATTTATTTACAGAAATAATTCTAAGTAACTCGTTACGGTGGCGTTGTTCTGGAAAACTGACACTTGGACTGCCAGGGTGAGAGGTGCTTTGGTCAGTCCAACTCTGCTGTCCTTGTCTCTGTTTCTTCTCTTGTTGTGTGCTTGGTCTAGTGTTGTGTGCTTGGTCTAGTGTTGTGTGGTTGGTCTAGTGTTGTGTGCTTGGTCTAGTGTTGTGTGCTTGGTCTAGTGTTGTGTGCTTGGTCTAGTGTTGTGTGCTTGGTCTAGTGTTGTGTGCTTGGTCTAGTGTTGTGTGCTTGGTCTAGTGTTGTGTGCTTGGTCTAGTGTTGTGTGCTTGGTCTAGTGTTGTGTGGTTGGTCTAGTGTTGTGTGCTTGGTCTGGTGTTGTGTGTTGGTCTGTGTTGTGTCTTGGTCTAGTGTGTGTGGTTGGTCTAGTGTTGTGTGTTGGTCTAGTGTTGTGTGTTGGTCTGGTGTTGTGTGTTGGTCTAGTGTTGTGTGGTTGGTCTAGTGTTGTGTGGTTGGTCTAGTGTTGTGTGTTTGGTCTGGTGTTGTGTGTTGGTCTAGTGTTGTGTGTTGGTCTGAGTGTTGTGTGGTTGGTCTGGTGTTGTGTGTTGGTCTAGTGTTGTGTGCTTGGTCTGGTGTTGTGTGGTTGGTCTAGTGTGTGTGGTTGGTCTAGTGTTGTGGTTGGTCTGGTGTTGTGTGGTTGGTCTAGTGTTGTGTGGTTGGTCTGGTGTTGTGTGGTTGGTCTAGTGTTGTGTGGTTGGTCTAGTGTTGTGTGGTTGGTCTAGTGTTGTGTGGTTGGTCTGGTGTTGTGTGCTTGGTCTAGTGTTGTGTGTTGGTCTGGTGTTGTGTGGTTGGTCTAGTGTTGTGTGGTTGGTCTGGTGTTGTGTGGTTGGTCTAGTGTTGTGTGGTTGGTCTGGTGTTGTGTGGTTGGTCTAGTGTTGTGTGGTTGGTCTGGTGTTGTGTGCTTGGTCTGGTGTTGTGTTGTTGGTCTAGTGTTGTGTGGTTGGTCTAGTGTTGTGTGGTTGGTCTAGTGTTGTGTGGTTGGTCTAGTGTTGTGTGGTTGGTCTAGTGTTGTGTGGTTGGTCTGGTGTTGTGTTGTTGGTCTAGTGTTGTGTGATTGGTCTGGTGTTGTGTGGTTGGTCTAATGTTGTGTGGTTGGTCTGGTGTTGTGTAATTGGTCTAGTGTTGTGTGGTTGGTCTAGTGTTGTGTGGTTGGTCTAGTGTTGTGTGGTTGGTCTAGTGTTGTGTGGTTGGTCTAGTGTTGTGTGGTTGGTCTAGTGTTGTGTGGTTGGTCTTGTGTTGTGTGGTTGGTCTGGTGTTGTGTGGTTGGTCTAGTGTTGTGTGGTTGGTCTGTGTTGTGTGGTCTGTGGTGGGTCTAGTGTTGTGTGGTTGGTCTGAGTGTTGTGTGGTTGGCCCTGGTGTTGTGTGTTGGTCTGTGTTGTGTGGTTGTCTAGTGTTGTGTGGTTGGTCTAGTGTTGTGTGGTTGTCTAGTGTTGTGTGGTTGGTCTAGTGTTGTGTGGTTGGTCTGTTTGTGTGGTTGGTCTAGTGTGTGTGGTTGGTCTTAGTGGTGTGGTTGGTCTGAGTGAGGTGTCATCTCAGCTGGTGCGTGTGGCTCTCAGCTGAGTGTTGTGTGTCATGTCTGCTGAGTGAAGGTGTCATTAGCTGAGTGAAGTGTCATCTAGTGGTGAGGTTGGTCTCTATGTGGTGAGGTCATCTCAGCTGAGTGAGGTGGTCACTGTAGTGAGGGGGTGTCTCAGTGTGTGTGGTGGTCTCCAGCTGGTGAGTGGTCAGTGTGTGTGGTTGATCTCAGTGTTGTGAGGTGTCATCTCATGTTGGTGACGTGTCTTCAGGTCTGAGTGAGTGTCTCTCGCTGGTGAGTTGTGATCTCAGTGAGTGAACGTGTGCATCTCAGCTAAGTGAACGTGTCATCTCAGCTGAGTGAACGTGTCATCTCAGCTGGTGAACGTGTCATCTCAGTGGTGAGTGTGGTCATCTCAGCTGAGTGAGGTGTCATCTCAGCTGAGTGAGGTGTCATCTCAGCTGGTGAGGTGTCATCTCAGCTGAGTGAAGGTGTCATCTCAGCTGAGTGAAGGTGTCATCTCAGCTGAGTGAAGGTGTCATCTCAGCTGAGTGAAGGTGTCATCTCAGCTGAGTGAAGGTGTCATCTCAGCTGAGTGAACGTGTCATCTCAGCTGAGTGAACGTGTCATCTCAGCTGAGTGAACGTGTCATCTCAGCTGAGTGAACGTGTCATCTCAGCTGAGTGAAGTGTCATCTCAGCTGAGTGAGGTGTCATCTCAGCTGAGTGAAGTGTCATCTCAGCTGAGTGAAGGTGTCATCTCAGCTGAGTGAAGTGTCATCTCAGCTGAGTGAAGGTGTCATCTCAGCTGAGTGAAGTGTCATCTCAGCTGAGTGAAGTGTCATCTCAGCTGAGTGAAGTGTCATCTCAGCTGAGTGAGGTGTCATCTCAGCTGAGTGAAGTGTCATCTCAGCTGAGTGAACGTGTCATCTCTGGTCATCTGCTGAGTGAAGTGTCATCTCAGCTGAGTGAGTGTATCTCAGCTGAGTGAGTCATCTCAGCTGAGTGAAGTGTCATCTCAGCTGAGTGAAGGTGTCATCTCAGCTGAGTGAAGGTGTCATCTCAGCTGAGTGAAGGTGTCATCTCAGCTGAGTGAAGGTGTCATCTCAGCTGAGTGAACGTGTCATCTCAGCTGAGTGAAGGTGTCATCTCAGCTGAGTGAAGGTGTCATCTCAGCTGAGTGAAGGTGTCATCTCAGCTGAGTGAAGGTGTCATCTCAGCTGAGTGAAGTGTCACTAGTACATCTCAGCTGAGTGAAGGTGTCATCTCAGCTGAGTAGAAGTGTCATCTCAGCTGAGTGAAGGTGTCATCTCAGCTGGTGAGTAGGAGAGTGTCATCTCAGCTGAGTGAAGGTGTCATCTCAGCTGAGTGAAGGTGTCATCTCAGCTGAGTGAAGTGTCATCTCAGCTGAGGAGTGAAGCTGGATGTCATCTCAGCTGAGTGAACGGTGTCATCTCAGCTGAGTGAAGTGTCATCTCAGCTGAGTGAAGGTGTCATCTCAGCTGAGTGAAGGTGTCATCTCCAGCTGAGTGAAGGTGTCATCTCAGCTGAGTGAAGGTGTCATCTCAGCTGAGTGAGGTTCATCTCAGCTGTGAGTGATTCAGCGAGTGTGTCATCTCAGCTGAGTGAGGTGTCATCTCAGCTGAGTGAAGGTGTCATCTCAGCTGGGAGTCATCTCAGCTGAGTGAAGGTGTCATCTCAGCTGAGTGAAGTGTCATCTCAGCTGAGTGAAGTGTATCCATGTGATGTCATCTCAGCTGAGTGAAGGTGTCATCTCAGCTGAGTGAAGTGTCATCTCAGCTGAGTGAAGGTGTCATCTCAGCTGAGTGAAGGTGTCATCTCAGCTGAGTGAGTCCCAGCTGAGTGAGGTGTCATCTCAGCTGAGTGAAGTGTCATCAGCTTGATCTCTCAGCTGAGTGAAGGTGTCATCTCAGCTGAGTGAGGTGTCATCTCAGCTGAGTGAAGGTGTCATCTCAGCTGAGTGAAGTGTGTCATCTCAGCTGAGTGAGAGTGTCATCTCAGCTGAGTGAGGGTGTCATCTCAGCTGAGTGAAGGTGTCATCTCAGCTGAGTGAGGTGTCATCTCAGCTGAGTGAAGGTGTCATCTCAGCTGAGTGAGGTGTCATCTCAGCTGAGTGAAGTGTCATCTCAGCTGAGTGAGGGTGTCATCTCAGCTGAGAGGTGTCATCTAGCTGAGTGGTCATCTCAGCTGAGTGAAGGTGTCATCTCAGCTGAGTGAGGTGTCATCTCAGCTGAGTGAGTGTCATCTCAGCTGAGTGAAGTGTCATCTCAGCTGAGTGAGGTGTCATCTCAGCTGAGTGAAGGTGTCATCTCAGCTGAGTGAGGTGTCATCTCAGCTGAGTGAAGTGTCATCTCAGCTGAGTGGTGCATCTCAGCTGAGGGTGTCATCTCAGCTGAGTGAGGTCATCTCAGCTGGTGAGTGTCATCTCAGCTGAGTGGTACCAGCGAGTGTCATCTCAGCTGAGTGAGGATCGCTGTCATCTCAGCTGAGTGAGAGTGTCATCTCAGCTGAGTGAAGGTGTCATCTCAGCTGAGGTAGACTCAGCGAGTGTCATCTCAGCTGAGTGAAGTGTCATCTCAGCTGAGTGAAGTGTCATCTCAGCTGAGTGAAGGTGTCATCTCAGCTGAGTGAACGTGTCATCTCAGCTGAGTGAAGGTGTCATCTCAGCTGAGTGAGGTGTCATCTCAGCTGAGTGAGGTGTCATCTCAGCTGAGTGAGTGATCGTGAGTGAGTCATCTCAGCTGAGTGAGGTGTCATCAGCTGGTGAGGTCATCTCAGCTGAGTGAGTGTCATCTCAGCTGAGTGAGTGTCATCTCAGCTGAGTGAGGTGTCATCTCAGCTGAGTGAGAGTGCATCTCAGCTGAGTGAGGGTGTCATCTCAGCTGAGTGAGGTGTCATCTCAGCTGAGTGAGGTGTCATCTCAGCTGAGTGAGTGGTGAGTGTCATCTCAGCTGAGTGAGGTGTCATCTCAGCTGAGTGAAGGTGTCATCTCAGCTGAGTGAGTGCATCAGCTGAGTGAGTGTCATCTCAGCTGAGTGAGGTGTCATCTCAGCTGAGTGAGGGTGTCATCTCAGCTGAGTGAGGGTGTCATCTCAGCTGAGTGAGGGTGTCATCTCAGCTGAGTGAGGGTGTCATCTCAGCTGAGTGAGGGTGTCATCTCAGCTGAGTGAGGTGTCATCTCAGCTGAGTGAAGGTGTCATCTCAGCTGAGTGAAGGTGTCATCTCAGCTGAGTGAAGGTGTCATCTCAGCTGAGTGAGGGTGTCATCTCAGCTGAGTGAGGGTGTCATCTCAGCTGAGTGAAGGTGTCACTGTTCCCAGTCACCTACTCAGCTACACTTACTGTTCTCTCAGTATATCTAGAACTGTTTTTGTCAGTTTTTTTTTTCCTGTTGCTGTTGTGTCTTTTTCATCTCTTTTTTCCTTATGCATGTTGTTTATTCGTGGTTCTGCTCATTTAGTATTCCATTTTTCTTTTATTTCTGTACATTTCCCACTTTCTTATTCTCCATTTGTGCTTCCTGACACCTGTGGTTAAGTGTTACGGGGGAACTTTGCACTTTATTTTCCAATGTTTTTGAATGTGACGTTGTACACGTAGCTCGTATGTGTGTGTGTACTCACCTAATTGTGGTTATAGGGGTCGATTCATAGCTCCTGTCCCCGCATCTTCACTTGTCGCCACTGTGTGTGTGTATGTGTGTGTACTCACCTAATTGTACTAGTGTCGTGGCCCTGCTCTCTTAGATTACTTTCTGGCCTCTTGGGCCGTATCATGTTTACTCTTGAAGCTGTGTATTGAAATACTCCTTACATCCCTGCGGTTCATCTGTGTCTTCTACCTGTGTCCTCTTCATCCCGGTCTTCTTAATTCATACAGTCTATTCCTGTCTTCTCTATCAATTCCTCTTTGGATTTTCTTTGTAGGAATCATGTCCTTCCTTGTGCTTCTCTCCTCTAAGGTCGTCAGGTTCAGTTCCTTTAGCCTCTCTTCACAGAGCATTCCTCTCAGTTTTGGTACTAACCTGTTGCAAACCTTTGGATCCTGTCGAGCTCCTTCACGTCCTTTACAGGCTCCATGCTGGGGCTGCATACTCAATGACTGGCCTAACGTATGGTGCATATGAGATACTGAAAGATTCTTTACTCAACTTCCTCTTTGTTATTCTGAGGTTTGCTAGCCTTGAATAAGACGGTTTATGCACAATTCTGGATATTTGCTTGGTGTTATAACCCTCCCCCCTGTGATGTACTCTGGTTTGTCCTCAACCTCTCCAAAACTTTAAACAATGGTTGGACAAGTATACGAGTGGGTGTGAATGGGTTTGAGTTAGACCTCCCTAGTATGGGGCAATAGGCTTACTACTCCTGCCTTCTTATTTTCTTATAGCCTTAAAACACACAACTTTGTCTGGAGTTTATCACTGTTCTCTCTTCTTATTCTTCTCATTAGTTTTACATAATCTATTTGTGTGTGTACACGTACAAACGCACGCACACACACATGTTTACGTTTTGAGCTGTCTCTGAGGAAAAGCTTTAGCTCCTGGTCTCGCCTCTTCAGTCTTGACCTCACCGGTTGTCTCCTCACCAGAGTTGTCGTCATATACGGAAGCAACTCAGCGCTGAGTACTTCCTGAAGTTACTCTTCCTAAGATAAGATTTTCTTCGGATTTTTAACCCCGGAGGGTTAGCCACCCAGGATAACCCAAGAAAGTCAGTGCGTCATCGAGGACTGTCTGTCTTATTTCCATTGGGGTCCTTAATCTTGTCCCCCAGGATGCGACCCACACCAGTCGACTAACACCCAGGTACCTATTTGGTGCTAGGTGAACATGACAACAGGTGTTATTACAGGTCATAAACCGACGTTGGTTATCTCTACCCGTCTTGTGTTTTAAAATTTGAGAAAACAAAATTATAGTTGACATTATCTTTGTTTATTGGTTAATTTATCCAAGTCATGGACTTGACCATGCTCCTGGAGGCCTCTCAGACAGAGAGTTTACAGGGGTGGACGGGTAAGCCAGCGGAAGGCCTCGGTCAGATGACCAAAAGCTCCAACGGCGAGTCATCATCTGACTAAGACCCGCGTCAGGAAACACTTGTCCGGTGTTCTGACGAACCTTACCTAACCTACATTTTTTTTTTTTAGTTTAATAACTTTGTCAATAATTTGTGCATACATGTGTGTCTGGCCTGACACATGGTACATTGATACCTCAGGTTATTTAAGGCAAGTAATGAGGACAGGAAGTCAGAGACAGTTAAACTGTCTACAATTTCATAAGTAATAATAATGACCGGGGTTAAACTCTAGCAATCAGTTTGCTGTGTTATTCCTGCAGTGTTGCCACCATCCCCTGTTCGTGCACTTCTGAAGAGCGACATGTTTCACTGTTTGCCCTCCGAAAGATCCTCTACTTATGACAAAAATAGTAAAGATCCCAAGACCGGTCTGACATTGCCCACCTCACAGTCTTGTTTTTTTTAGTTTGGTGTTATTTCAACCACTTGAATACTGGTTTAGGTAAGTTGCTGGCGAGCTTCACTCTTCAATAATGGTAGAATTACCGTCAAAATATTATGTAAGTGGACACAGATGCAACTAATGTGAAATTTTATTGTGGCAACGTTTTGCTTTCCACCAGCTTTGTTAAGTCCTTACAAACATTACAAGGTCACAGAGGATAATATATATATATATATATATATATATATATATATATATATATATATATATATATATATATATATATATATATATATATAGGCATGACGTGAGGTGACATATAGGTAGCAGCAGCAGTAGAATTTTGGCTAATACCTCCGAAATGACTAAGTTACCTTTAACTTGTTTAATGTTATCTGAGATGGCGATTAAAGATGACTCAGGCGAAACGTTGCCACAGTAAAATATCACATTAGTTGCATCTCTATCCATTTACCAAACACAGTGTTGAATGTGGTTAATCAGTCTGAGACAACACAGGCCGACGTCTGTCAACCTTTCGTAGAACTAACGAGGTACGTTTTACCTTGTGTAAACCTGTGTTGGTGTTCCTCGAGGAAGCCTCTCCTCTCAAGATGGTCCACCAATTTCCTCCTCGTTATCCTTTATATTCCTTTGTTAGGAATACTAGGTTACATTCAGTAAGATTTGTCAGGAAAGAGGACAAGTGTTTCCTGACGCGGGTCTTAGTCATATGATGACCTGCCACTGGAGATTTTGGTCATCTGACTGAGGCCTTCAGCTGGCTTACCCGTCCACCCCTTTAAAAATTATGTTTATAATAATAACCCCTTCATACATGTAAGTCATCAGGAATACTTATCTGTAGTAAAGTGCTTCTTGAGAGTTGATGTTTCGTAAGTGCCACAATGAACGTTTCGGAACAGTCTTGTAGTTTTCCAGTGACTTACTGAATATCCTTGAGAGAGGCTTGGCGAAGACACAGCCTCTCTGTTTCCATGGTAGTGTATATTCTTGTGAGATGTTGAAAACAAGCTCAGTGTCTCAGTATCCACGGTGATATCTCATTAATCTTGAAAGCCTTTGTAGCAGCACGTGCTGTCAGGTGCTTCAGCACCTCTGCTTTTGTTATTATCAAGTTCCCTAACTCTTAACTGGTTTGTTGGTTCTTCCTCCCTCATGAAGACCTTGAAATTTCTGTTACTTCTTCACAGACCTTTTTGTCACTTTGTGTGACTAGCCCTTCAATGTGAGTGTGAGTGTGTGTGTGTGTGTGTGTGTGTGTGTGTGTGTGTGTGTGTGTGTGTGTGTGTGTGTGTGTGTGTGTGTGTGTAAAATATCCTCGTCTAGAAAGGGGGGAAGAAAAGTTTTCACACGGCCTAAATGCAAGTTAATTAATCTTCGACGAGGGCAGGGGCAGGAAGGAGGGTTGTGTGTGTGGAAGGGGGAGGTGGTTTGGTTGGGGTGAGCAGGAAGGGTTGGAACGAGGGGGTCCTGTTCCCGGAAGCCTGAGTAGTCAGAAACAGAGGTGTTGTGGGACACACGCAATACTCCGAACTACCAACACTACATATCGTACCCCCTTCCCCTGCCCCAGTTCCTGCCCCTGCCCCAGCTCCAGCTCCTGCCCCTGCCCCAGCTTCTGCCCCTGCCCCAGCTTCTGCCCCTACCCTACCAAGAGTCTCCCCCATCTCTCCACCCTTCCATTGCAGTGTATATATTACAAGGATTATCTGTCTCACTGTGGAGACACAAGATACGGGTCTCTCAGTGTCGATACACTGTTCCAGTCACGGTATTGTGCCTCATAATTCTTTACCGGGATATTGCTATAATTTCTGCATAAGGGAATTAAAGTATCCTAGATGTTACTATCTGTGTGAACTTAATAAATAACAATATTATAAATAACCTTTTATTTATACAAGTACATGATACAACTTATACAGACCATAGTTGACATCAATGGCATACTATAAAGCCCCTGGTTATGCAGAGAATTTCGGGCAACTTAGGTTAATTTTGTCCCCAGGATGCAACCCACACCAGTCGTCTAATACCCAGGTACCTACTTGCTGCTAGGTGAACAGGGACAGCAGGTGTAAGAAAACACGCCATGTTTTCACCCGTACCGGGGATCAAACCTTGGACACTCAGTATGTGAGCCGACTGCGTTACCAACCGAGATACAGGACACCTAACTCACAACTGAAAGAACGCGGGTTCGTTCACTGGATTATTGTAACGTACTGCCATGACACCATACACCTGCTGCCCTGTTCACCTAGCAGTAAATAGGAACCTGGGCATTAATCGGCAGATGTGGGTCTCATCCTGGGGCAGAGGATCGAAGGACCACGACAGCAAGAGGTCACATTTCTTCTCAAGATAACTAAACCATCAACAAGGCAAGCAGACATAACGCTGCTCAGAATAAACTGTGAACACCAAAACAATACCATCTCTAAATCTCACAAAGACTTCGACCAGACATTCATCCATGGATCACTAGATCCTGAAAGTGAACACTCGTTGCTGGATCAGCACTGAATCTACAGGGAGTTGCTAGATCAATACTTAATCTATAGGGTGTTGAAGATTGAGACACTTATGCAACATATGGGAATCTTTATTAAGGAAACGTTTCGCCACACAGTGACTTCATCAGTCCAATACAAAGCTGAAAGGTGTAAGGAGAGGAGGAGTTTGAGGTAATCAGTCCCTCGGCCTGGAGTCGATGTGTTCAGTCCATCAATCTTGTAGAAAGTACAGCAAAGGTTATATAATTAATACTGAAGACGTGTATGACTTTATTTTGGATTCTGTCGTCGATGCAGTTAGTGGTCCTGCACCTCTAGGCTACCCCGTGGAGGGTAGCGCACAAGAGGTCCAGGAGCTTGGTCTTAAAAGAGTTAACTGTAGTACATCTGGACATGTATTTATCTATTACAAACAAATTTAGGACATTTGCTTAAAATTTATTTTGATTTACTTTCATTAATGAGATATCTTGACATGTTATATAGGTTATTATACTGTCTCTATATTCTTCAATAAGTCTACAAATACAAAGCTTTCAAGATAGTGACCATAAACCTGACCACAAACTTTGCATTTAGTTTGATCATCATCTGTCTGCCAGAGAGCCAGAAGTACTTGCAATCCATGCCAAGTCTGACTACGACATCAATATGTGCACACTGCAAGTTTCTCCGTAAATGTGTGTTTATGGACGTTCATGTTATTTTAGTGAGTTACAGATCTACTACAGCTTCTACCTGTGTATCTGTACTATTCAGTTATTATTTAATTCTCTCATATTATTGTTTCCAATGTTTAACACAGATATAACAAAGTTTTATTCACCTTTTTCTTTCAGCTAATGTATCTACGTCATCATGTAGGAATAACTCTGTGTGAGAGAAGCCATAAGAATTTAACATTAATTTTTTTCCTGCTTTTTGTTGATCTCTAGAGAGTTTACAGTCACGTGACCCTAGCAGCTGTTGCCGCCATGTTGGCGGGCACACGCGCCTTTTACTATTATTCTTTTATTTATTTACCGCATGGGGAGCGGTAAACACGGAGGTGGATTCAAGGATAAGGAGAGCTGCTCAGGTTCCTTTGGATAAAAGTCCCATCACCTGTGTCAAGGCGCCTCCACCTAACTTTTTTCAGTAGTTATCAGGTGTGATATAAGTAATAAAGTCGGAAGCTGAAGTCGATGTAATCATCGATTCGATGATTACATCGACTCCACGCTGAGGGACTGATGAATACTAATTACCTCCTTCTGATCTTCACTAGTCTTCTTCTCCACTGTGGGGCGAAACGTTTCATCAATAAAAATACCCAAGTGTTACACATGTGTCTAATTTATCAACTTGTCTATATACAGTGACTCTTGACTTCCTATACTCGTTACTTGGTCTAAATAACCTGAGGTCTGACGTAACATGCTTATCTATGAGGCCAGACACACATATGCACAGATTATTGACAAAGTGATTATATTTGATTTTTTTTAATTCCTCTCTCAGATCCCTCCAGGAGCATGAACAAGTCGATGACTTTGTTTGAAGGAAGTAGAACAGAACGGATAGTAACTAACCCATCCATTGTCCATCAGTAATGAAATCTATCAAGACGTTATTACTGCTAGGCTAGGCTAGGCTAGGTTATAAGTATCTATGGGAGTTTAGTTTGTATGGAGGTAAGTGTTGCCAGAAACAGAGGTGTTTTGGCTTACTTCTTACGTCTAGTGCTGTAGAATGGTAGCGTAGGTGTAGAGATACGGCCGATGACTAGACTCAGTTTATTAATTGAAAGGTGTAGGTATACACGGGGGCAGAGCGTGAGGGGACCCGGGAGCCAGCTAGGGAGGACCTGTTTCGGGTAGATAGGCCGCCAGAGTGAGAAACATGGCTGACCAGCCCGACCTATATAGGACTATAGATGGCAGCACCGTAGTGCCGCGTAGTTTGAAAGAGCTTCGGAATAGGCTGTTTACATCCGCTCGGCCACCTACCGCGTGTCGTCTCGACACGACAATAGTGGCGGGCACGAAGGTGTAAACGAGCAAACAAAATTACCCAGGGGAAACTGGCTTCCGGTCACCTGACATTTACATATAAAATCAGAACATTGCCGGTGCGGGTCGGAGAAAAAACTCTCCCGCTTCGAGGGTCGGGGAAGAGAAAATCGGCCTGCTCGTACAGCTGGACGGAGGACAGAACAAGCCGATATTGGTACAGGGACTAAATTCTTCTATATACAGGTTGTCCACATGGCCAGGCATCAACTTGACTGCACATCCATGAGCGCTGTAGCATCCTCACATCTGCAAACAATGACTGACAGTAGCATTTCCTAAGGTGTGACATTTAACCCAAAAGGGCGATACAGCCCTTACCTTTATACAGGCTTTACAAGACACACTGGGTGCACATACTCACAATAACATTATTTCCATGGAATTCATTATACTACGGGTACCCTGCTAGAATAAATTTTACATATTTACATGGTGTTGTCCACCCTGACTCCATTATTTACTAACTATACAATGTATGCGCATTAATCCCCATTTCTGCAAGCAAACAATTAGCGTAGCTAGCGTAGGAGTCGGACAAGTCAGTAGGTATGTCAATGTCACAGAAATGTACTGCTGTCCGGGGTCTCAGGCCATAAGTATGGAGCCTTACAGGAGTGTCATCTGTCGTAGGGATAGCGGGTGAAGAACTAGACGGGTTGTCACTAGTTTGAGTCTGTGGCTTTGCAATGCCCGCGATTCCAGCTCTGCTTCAGCTTGCACATGATCAATATACTTCATGTGGTCAAGGTGAGCTTCTCTGATAGTTCCGGTAGCGATCTCCCTCACCTCGAACGTATTGCCGCGGAGCTGTCGTAGGACACGGTAAGGACCGACAAACTTGGGGACAAGTTTATGCATACCAGGGGTCTGCGTCGGGTTGAGCAACATAACTTTGCAACCTGGTTCCACCTTGCTTTCCTTAGCGTGGGCGTTGCGATCAGACGTGAACCTATCTGTGGCTTTTATTAGGTTCTCACGTACTCGCTGGAAGACAAGCTGTGTGGTCCGCATCTTAACTATACCGGTGTTATCGGCGTCATAGATTGGGCTAGGCGGAGCAAACAGGATTTCGTACGGTAAACGATTATCATAGCCGTACAAGGCAAAATGGGGTGTCTCGCCAATCGAGTTCAATGTACACTGAACATCTGGAATAGCGTCATCCCATGTAGTACAACTCGGATTAACGGTTACTCTGTGCACCTCCAGGACTTTGCGGTTTGTACGTTCAGCAAAACCAGCGGGGTGGCGAGGAGCTACTGGTGCTTGGTGAATGTCAAACCTGGAACAAAGGTCCTTCATTGTGGCATTTATGAACTCCGAACCATTGTCTGACAGGAGAACACGTGGGCAGGTATGACGGAGAACACGTGGGCAGGTATGACGGAGAACACGTGGGCAGGTATGACGGAGAACGATACGCTCACGGAAAGCATTTGCGACTGTCTCGGCTGTTTTGTCAGGGATGGGTACTAACTGGCAGTACCGCGTCAAGTTATCTACCATTACAAGCAGGTGTTTATTAACCATCCAACTAGGTACCCAAGGAAGGTTAGCATGGGCCGCACATGGCAGTGTCCAAGCATCCAACCATTTAGAAACGCATCCCAAGTTTACTCCCAACAATCCATATAGAAAATGCTTGATCACTTCACTGTCAACACTGAGATATCTGAAATCGTGTTACTGTGTCTATGCTTTGTACAGCTGAGAAGGGTGAAATTTTCATTAGATAAAATTCTAGCCTAGCAAGTGAGTAATGATTAGTGTTAATGATAACAGGCTAGGTGAGGTGAGGTAAGGTTCGTCAGGAAACAGGACAAGTTTTTCCTGACGCGGGTCTTAGTCACGTGATGACCCGCCACTACCGCTTTTGGTCGCCTGGCCGAGGCCTTTCACTGGTTTACCAGTCCACCACTATAAAAGTTAGATAATAAACAACGATAACATGTTACATAATGTGCATACAAATAAAAATTAATGTATCAGTGCATCAGAATTCTTATATAATAATTTAATTTGCATACATTATTTTCATTTTTCTTATTATTATTATTAGTAGTAGTAAGTAGTAGTATTAGAAATAGTATTAGTAGTATACTTTAAATATGTGCTGTTATGTAGGAACTCAGGAGAGATAAAGACCACATTGACAACAAAAGTGGCTTCTTCTACCTGGCTTCTACAATGAGCATGTTGTCAGTCATTATGTGAGTCAATGAGTATGTTGTCAGTCATTATGTGAGTCAATGAGTATGTTGTCAGTCATTATGTGAGTCAATGAGTATGTTGTCAGTCATTATGTGAGTCACTGAGCATGTTAAGAGTCATTACGCAAGTCAAGAGCCTTCAGTGATAACACAGAATCAGTAATAATCAAAGAGTCAAGGTCAGTGTCCTAAGTTTATCGCCATTAAAATATCAAACAAATCAGTTTGTATTGTAGAAGCCCCGTTGTTAACTCTTACGTATGCCCATCTCAACCCAGTGATCGTAAGTCTTATCTAGGGAAGAGAGTCCAGGGCTGGATTAAGGCATGGTCTTTATGTGCTGCAGCCCAGGGTCCTCCTCCAGCTGGACGGCCTCCAGAGATTAAGTGACAAGTGTTGAAAGTTACTGCTGTAAGTTTATAATTATAGTATGTTATTACATCACTTATATGATGAACTATTGACTGTTGTGATTATTTTTTTCCCTTTTTAAAATATCAGTGGGAGCCGTAGCCCAGGGGCCTACAAAATCTTAATCCAACTCTTGGGTGGCAACGAGAGAAGTTACAACTCTGCCAGTACACTCTCTGTTCAGAACCGCCAGTGTATATAATTTGTGATACATTTCTGTATAATGACATAGCCAAAGATGGAGTTAATATCGGTAATGGCTTGTCAGTTGTTTGGGCTGTAACACGCTATCATTATAACGGTCAGTTCACTCAAGATGAGCCACTTTGGACAAAATCTGATCTTTCGTTGAGAGGGCCTCGACGTACCAACCTTCTGCTGGTACCAAGGTACCCACCTACACTCAGGTCAAGACGATGAAGACACATATACACATAAGTGGAATTATCATACATAGTTTAACATACGTGTAAATTAGCTAGGATAACCTCCACAAAAAAGTCAGTGACTTATTTCCATCGGGGTCCTTGTAATATCTTATTATTTAAAGCCTAGTAGTAAGTTACAGTACGAAATTTTATTTTCAACACTAAAGATACCCAACTGTTTCACTTGTAATATATTATTACTAACTTGTCCAAATTATATATACCATTCTTAATAGGCCAAGTTGTTTTATTTGGTTACTCATCTCTTTCCCCGATAAATGAAAATACATTAAAACACAATTAGTACAACGAAATATTTAACTGAAGAAAGCCTATGGTGGACGAGCTTAAGGCTGTTACCTCAAGCTCACTGGCCACAACCCGAGTTTGGAGTGTTTTTCTAATTTGTTTACTTGTGGTTAAATGTACAATCGTTTTAGAATAATGTGACATTTCTTAACCCAGTGTAAGCAACTTAATCAAATAAGAATGTAAAGTAAAAAGGGGACAATGAATAGTATATGTGGAATGGTTGAGGTTGGGCAAAATCTCTGGTGTGCTTAGTACAAGCAGTGGACAAGGTGGATCATCCAGGTGGAGGTGTGGATACTCGATCCTACGTTCGGAGTACTGGTTGGTTAGTGGGGGTTTAGATATTATCGACTACACTAGGGTCACTTCCGCTCATCGGTAATCTTTTCATCACCAGACAAGAATTCTTCTATCCCTAAAAATAGGAAGACGGTACATCTCCCTGTATTCCTGCATACACAATATGAGCCCAAGATTGTTGACTAGATGTACGGTCAACTAGTATCACTTCTAGCTCATATCTACTAAACTTTCCTAGAGCTGAGTGATGACCAACAGTTTCAGACCAGTCATTTCCCTCAATCACTAACAAAATCCTCGAGAGTCTCACAACAACTGGCAGTATTGTTTGATTTTTTAATAGTTATGTAACCACTAAAAGAGTTTTAATAACAGTCACTTCTCTCACCTAGGGAATTGTACCTACTTCTGCTTCCTAGCTCCTTACCTTTTACCTTCTGCCCTCTACCCATACTAACTACCGTTTTCCTTCTCTGGTCCCTTATTCCTCACTTCTCCTACCCTTTATCGCCTGCCCCTTACCTCTTGTCCTCCTGTAAACCTGGTATAAACCTTGGTAATAGATACCGACAAATTGGTTAAAAAGACACGTGAGCAAACACTAGGACACATCAATAAGACAACGTTTCTGCCTTGGGATCTTGATCACTTCCCAGGACCAAAACGTTTTTTAATAAATATATCTTAGTTTTTACTTACATATCTTCTTAAAACCTGTAAGTCTGCCTTGAGCGTCATGTCGTCTCACCGGTTCCCAAGTGACTTGACTTTCTTCTTTTCATTTCCAGTAATATTTCCTCCCTGGAGTCCTTGAGAGAGGTGCTGCCATCTAGCTAACAGTCTTAAGGGCATCTGGGTATCAAAGTTCCTCGGACTCTGCGTCTCTCATTCGCGTTATAAGTGTCCGTGCGTTAAACCTGTGATGCCCTATCAGTGTTTGGCTCAGTGTTTCAGTATTTGGCTCAGTGCTTGGCCTGGTGTTTGGCTCAGTGTTTGTCTCAGTGTTTGGCTCAGTGTTTGGCTCAGTGCTTGGCCTGGTGTTTGGCTCAGTGTTTGACTCAGTGTTTAGTTCAGTGTTTAGTTCAGTGTTTGCCTCAGTGTTTGGCTCAGTGTTTGGCACACTGTTTGGCACACTGTTTGGCTCAGTGCCTCGGCTACTCGGAGCACAACCCTTTGGCATCGTCTTGTATACTCTGTTCTTCATTAACACCGGACAACGAATGTCTAACTCGATGCTGGCACTCAGCATGACACCCAGTCTGGCACCTAGCCTAGCACCCAATCTAACACCTAGCCTCACACCCAGCCTGGCATCCAGGCTCTAGCACCCAGCCTAGTACCTAGCAAGGCACCTTGTACCCAGCACCAGCAACACACTCCAGGTGCAGCCCATCTGTCAACAGTGCCGTGAGGAAAGGCACCGACAGTCAGTTGGTGGTAATGAGCCGGGAGTGTTTCTCCTGGTAATTGAGGCACTTGTGCTCCCGCTCATACCACAACACGATCAAGTTTCGCCATCTTGCCACTCGTTTGTTTGTGCTATTCCTTTACCACAAGCTGCGTATAAAATCTCCCACACAGATGCTTAATTTCTGCTACCAGACTTCTTCAACGAATGATTCGTATATCTGACAGCAGTTCCAGGGGGCACTGCCTCCCCCCCCTCGAACCATTCTGAAGAAAAATGTAAGAAGCTTTTAAGGGTTACCTGTCGTCATGCATGTTCATGTTCTTTACTGAGGAGCATTTCTTTAAAAAGAAATTAAATTTCATGGTCTTACATGTATGGTCTTACATGTATATAATTCTACTGTCTTCAAGTTATGTCCTACACTGGAGGGCGAAACGTCTACAATAAAGACACCCAGATGTTGCACATGTGTCTAACTACAATTCTTCACGATTTTTCCTCATAAAACCATAGATGAGGTGGAAGTTGGTGTCTGATAATATAGTATAGACGGGAAAGTGAGATATGTACACTAGTTACTTGGCTGTCGTACAGGCAAGGTCGCTACGTAATTTTCATGGTCATGGCAGAGATAAATTTCCTTCCCAAACTGTGGATTATTTGCTTAATTGAGCAAGTTGTAGAGTGATATGGGTGAGCACAGTGCACATTTTCTCTCTCTCTCTCTCTCTCTCTCTCTCTCTCTCTCTCTCTCTCTCTTTGCAAGGAAACATTAAAGCGCAGCCATTAAGGAAAGGGTGATGAATCATGACATCTTGTTCAGGTGGTGGTGATGAATCTTGACAACTTGTTCAGGTGGTGGTGATGAATCTTGACAACTTGTTCAGGTGGTGGTGATGAATCTTGACAACTTGTTCAGGTGGTGGTGATGAATCTTGACAACTTGTTCAGGTGGTGGTGATGAATCTTGACAACTTGTTCAGGTGGTGGTGATGAATCTTGACAATTTGTTCAGGTGGTGATGAATCTTGACAACTTGTTCAGATAATGGTGATGAATCCTGACAGCCTCAGAGAAAACACACCTGAAGAGACTCATCATGTGAGGGAGATGATCTTGGGTATTAACACGTAAAACATACACTAGACGTTTACTTTCACCATGTAAACACACAGCACCCTGGGATATTTTCACCATGTAAACACACAGCACCCTGGGATATTTTCACCATGTAAACACACAGCATCCTGGGATATTTTCACCATGTAAACACACAGCACCCTGGGATATTTGGACTAATACGCCTCCGGTTTCAGAATAAATCCCGGAAACTGACATTATATATGGAGTGTTTTTTTACACTTTTTCAACAATACACTGCGTAATAGAAGCTATATTCTACAGAGATATTCACTTCGAAATCAATAAATTGAAGACACTGGAAACTAAGTGTTGTGTATGTCGTATTTCTTCATCTGTGTATTACACCCTTTCAGTCATTTTCTCTCATTTCTAACCACTTTTATCGCTCGTATCCACACCTCCCAGAATGACTAGCTTTTGTTGTTACACTGTAGTGTAGCAGCACACTGTTCTTACACTGTAACTCTCATACAGAACAGTGTAGCAGTACACTGTTCCTGCACTGTAACTCATACAGAACAGTGTAGCAGCACACTCTTCCTACACTGTAACTCTCATACAGAACAGTGTAGCAGTACACTGTTCCTACACTGCAACTCTCATACAGAACAGTGTAGCAGTACACTGTTCCTACACTGTAACTCATACAGAACAGTGTAGCAGTACACTGTAACTCATACAGAACAGTGTAGCAGCACACTGTTCTTACACTGTAACTCTCATACAGAACAGTGTAGCAGTACAATGTTCCTGCACTGTAACTCATACAGAACAGTGTAGCAGCACACTCTTCCTACACTGTAACTCTCATACAGAACAGTGTAGCAGTACACTGTTCCTAAACTGTAACTCATACAGAACAGTGTAGCAGTACTGTTCCTACACTGTAACTCTCATACAGAACAGTGTAGCAGTACACTGTTAGTACACTGTAACTCATACAGAACAGTGTAGCAGTACACTGTTCCTACACTGTAACTCATACAGAACAGTGTAGCAGTACACTGTTCCTACACTGTAACTTATACAGAACAGTGTAGCAGTACACTGTTCCTACACTGTAACTCATATAAAACAGTGTAGCAATACACTGTTCCTACACTGTAACTCTCATACAGAACAGTGTAGCAGCACACTGTTCTTACACTAACTCTCATACGGAACAGTGTAGCAGTACACTGTTCCTACACTGTAACTCGTACAGAACAGTGTAGCAGTACACTGTTCCTACACTGTAACTCATATAAAACTGTAGCAATACACTGTTCCTACACTGTAACTCTCATACAGAACAGTGTGGCAGTACACTGTTCATACACAGTAACTCTCATACAGAACAGTGTAGCAGCACACTGTTCTTACACTAACTCTCATACGGAACAGTGTAGCAGTACACTGTTCCTACACTGTAACTCATACAGAACAGTGTAGCAGTACACTGTTCCCACACTGTAACTCGCATACAGAACAGTGTAGCAGTACACTGTTCCTACACTGTAACTCTCATACAGAACAGTGTAGCAGTACACTGTTCCTACACTGTAACTCTCATACAGAACAGTGTAGCAGTACACTGTTCCTACACTGTAACTCATACAGAACAGTGTAGCAGTAGACTGTTCCCACACTGTAACTCGCATACAGAACAGTGTAGCAGTACACTGTTCCTACACTGTAACTCATATAAAACAGTGTAGCAATACACTGTTCCTACACTGTAACTCTCATACAGAACAGTGTAGCAGCACACTGTTCTTACACTAACTCTCATACGGAACAGTGTAGCAGTACACTGTTCCTACACTGTAACTCGTACAGAACAGTGTAGCAGTACACTGTTCCTACACTGTAACTCATATAAAACTGTAGCAATACACTGTTCCTACACTGTAACTCTCATACAGAACAGTGTGGCAGTACACTGTTCATACACAGTAACTCTCATACAGAACAGTGTAGCAGCACACTGTTCTTACACTAACTCTCATACGGAACAGTGTAGCAGTACACTGTTCCTACACTGTAACTCATACAGAACAGTGTAGCAGTACACTGTTCCCACACTGTAACTCGCATACAGAACAGTGTAGCAGTACACTGTTCCTACACTGTAACTTCATACAGAACAGTGTAGCAGTACACTGTTCCTACACTGTAATCTCATACAGAACAGTGTAGCAGTACACTGTTCCTACACTGTAACTCATACAGAACAGTGTAGCAGTAGACTGTTCCCACACTGTAACTCGCATACAGAACAGTGTAGCTGTACACTGTTTCTACACTGTAACTTTCATACAGAACAGTGTAGCAGTACACTGTTCCTACACTAACTTTCATACAGAACAGTGTAGCGGCACACTGTTCCTACACTGTAACTCGCATACAGAACAGTGTAGCAGCACACTGTTCTTACACTGTAACTTTCATACAGAACAGTGTAGCAGTACACTGTTCATACACTGTAACTTTCATACAGAACAGTGTAGAAGTACACTGTTCCTACACTGTAACTCTCATACAGAACAGTGTAGCAGCACACTGCGAATGTTCCTACACTGTAACTTTCATACAGAACAGTGTAGCAGTACACTGTTCCTACACTGTAACTCTCATACAGAACAGTGTAGCAGCACACTGCGAGTGTCCCTACACTGTAACACTCATTCAGAAGTGTAGCAGCACACTGCGGGTGTTCCTACAGTGTATCAGTACACTGCGGGTATTCCTACAGTGTAACAGCACACTGCGGGTGTTCCTACAGTGTAGCAGTACACTGCGGGTATTCCTACAGTGTAGCAGTACACTGCGGGTGTTCCTACAGTGTAGCAGTACACTGCGGGTGTTCCTACAGTGTAGCAGCACACTGATGGTGTTCCTACAGTGTAGCAGCACACTGCGGGTATTCCTACAGTGTAGCAGTACACTGCGGTTATTCCTACAGTGTAGCAGTACACTTCGGGTATTCCTACAGTGTAGCAGCACACTGCGGGTGTTCATACAGTGTAGCAGTACACTGCGGGTATTCCTACAGTGTAGCACTACACTGCGGGTATTCCTACAGTGTAGCAGCACAATGCGGGTATTCCTACAGTGTAGCAGTACACTGCGGGTATTCCTACAGTGTAGCAGTACACTGCGGGTGTTCCTACAGTGTAGCAGCACACTGCGGGTATTCCTACAGTGTAGCAGTACACTGCGGGTATTCCTACAGTGTAGCAGTACACTGCGGGTATTCCTACAGTGTAGCAGCACACTGCGGGTATTCCTACAGTGTAGCAGCACACTGCGGGTATTTCTACAGTGTAGCAGCACACTGCGGGTATTCCTACAGTGTAGCAGCACACTGCGGGTGTTCCTACAGTGTAGCAGCACACTGCGGGTATTCCTACAGTGTAGCAGCACACTGCGGGTGTTCCTACAGTGTAGCAGTACACTGCGGGTGTTCCTACAGTGTAGCAGCACACTGCGGGTATTCCTACAGTGTAGCAGTACACTGCGGGTGTTCCTACAGTGTAGCAGTACACTGCGGGTGTTCCTACAGTGTAGCAGTACACTGCGGGTATTCCTACAGTGTAGCAGTACACTGCGGGTGTTCCTACAGTGTAGAAGTACACTGCGGGTGTTCCTACAGTGTAGCAGTACACTGCGGGTGTTCCTACAGTGTAGCAGTACACTGCGGGTGTTCCTACAGTGTAGCAGTACACTGCGGGTGTTCCTACAGTGTAGCAGTACACTGCGGGTGTTCCTACAGTGTAGCAGTACACTGCGGGTGTTCCTACAGTGTAGCAGTACACTGCGGGTGTTCCTACAGTGTAGCAGTACACTGCGGGTGTTCCTACAGTGTAGCAGTACACTGCGGGTGTTCCTACAGTGTAGCAGTACACTGCGGGTGTTCCTACAGTGTAGCAGTACACTGCGGGTGTTCCTACAGTGTAGCAGTACACTGCGGGTGTTCCTACAGTGTAGCAGCACACTGCGGGTGTTCCTACAGTGTAGCAGTACACTGCGGGTGTTCCTACAGTGTAGCAGCACACTGCGGGTGTTCCTACAGTGTAGCAGTACACTGCGGGTGTTCCTACAGTTTAGCAGCACACTGCGGGTGTTCCTACAGTGTAGCAGTACACTGCGGGTGTTCCTACAGTATAGCAGCACACTGCGGGTGTTCCTACAGTATAGCAGCACACTGCGGGTGTTCCTACAGTGTAGCAGTACACTGTTCAACAGAACCATTATTCTCCAGTCACTTTCTTCCTTATTTTCTCATCTGAAAATAATTGAACATTTTCCGTCCTCGTGGCGAAGCAAATTCTTCTCATTTCTTACGAAATCGTAATAACACGATTGTAAACCACGGAACGGGTTTTGCAATCGGAGTTTTATGACTCATTCGCCATGGGTTTAAACCCCATCCGTTCCGTGGTTTATTCACATTTTTAAAACGTTCATTTATTAACGTTGCTGTGTGTTCATATGCTGTTGCACTGACGGTCACGGGATGGAAGTGAGGTGCATGTGGGGGAAAAGCCCTTAAAAAGGGGGTGTTACGGGTGTTGAGACACCCAGGACCCATTAGCGTGTCACCTCCCGCACTACCATCTAGCGGACTGAGGCTAAACTTCAGTTCCTCGGGTCTGATTTGTTTTAATTTCTACTCCTGGTAGTACGTTACCTGGTGTGGGTTGAAGTTTGGAGAATCACTTCACCTCCACTCTTCTCCTGATCAGCTCTGCTGCTGACCTGGTCAACCAGGGTAGACGCTAGTTAATTGGAGCAAGATCCCTGTCAAAGGGATATATTGACTCATCTCTTTGATATTTGAAGTGTGGTACTGTGACCAAGTATTTCCAGAACATAGGACGAACACCGCCATCAAGGATAACCAACACATATCACAGAAGACCATCCTGGGCATAAGATACTCATGTCTCAACTGGAATCACAGGGGACAATTTGATTTTAATTTTAATTAAAATCCTTAGAAAATTATCTTAGTTATTATTTCTCAAGTTATTTATTATTTATTTTTATACTCTTTTTGTTCAGGAGGAAAGCGTTCCCTGGCAGTTCAGAACTAACGGCATCAGCAGCAAAATCTAAATCTAATCATCTATAGCAGGAGTTGTTAACCTTGGGCATTCGTACCCCATTGGTGTATGGGAACTAAATAATTGGGGTATAGACAAAAAATAATAGGGGTATGGGAACTAAATAATTGGGGTATAGACCCAAATAATGGGGGTATGGGTACTAAATAATGGTGGTATGGAAACTAAATAATGGTGGTATGGGAACTAAATAATGGTGGTATGGAAACTAAATAATGGTGGTATGGGAACTAAATAATGGGAGTGGAACCAAATAATGGGGGTATGGGAACTAAATAATGGGGGTATGGGAACTAAATAATGGGAATGGAACCAAATAATGGGGGTATGGGAACTAAATAATGTGAGTGGAACGAAATAATGGGGCAATGGGACTCGATCTCTGAACAATTTAACAAAAAATAGTTGTGAAATTAGAATAAAGTATCAGTTGTTGTGTTGCTGGCCATCCAGATGTCAAGTAACACCAGATGTCAAGTAACATCAGATCTCAAGTAACACCAGATGTCAAGTAACACCAAGCTATTGACATCTTCTGAAGTCATACTGGCACCTATTAACACTGGTGATGGTGGTGATGGTTCCCACAGTCTGGTGAGGGTAGTATGGGAAGATGGACAGTCCAATGGGGTCAATAATCCTAAAAAATGTTAAGCAGCAACACTGGCGGCTCCTCCCCAGCGGCAACACTGGCGGCTCCTCCCCAGCGGCAACACTGGCGGCTCCTCCCCAGCGGCAACACTGGCGGCTCCTCCCCAGCAGCAACACTGGCGGCTCCTCCCCAGCGGCAACACTGGCGGCTCCTCCCCAGCGGCAACACTGGCGGCTCCTCCCCAGCAGCAACACTGGCGGCTCCTCCCCAGCGGCAACACTGGCGGCTACTCCCCAGCGGCAACACTGGCGGCCCCCCCCCCCCCCAGCGGCAACACTGGCGGCTCCTCCCCAGCAGCAACACTGGCGGCTCCTCCCCAGCGGCAACACTGGCGGCTAATCCCCAGCAGCAACACTGGCGGCTAATCCCCAGCAGCAACACTGGCGGCTAATCCCCAGCAGCAACACTGGCGGCTAATCCCCAGCAGCAACACTGGCGGCTCCTCCCAGCAGCAACACTGGCTCCCCAGCAACACTCGGCTCCAGCGCAACACTGGCGGCCCTCCCAGCGGCAACACTGGCGGCTCCCAGCGGCAACACTGGCGGCTCTCCCAGCGCAACACTGGCGGCTCCTCCCAGCGCAAACTGGGGCCCAGCGGCAACACTGGCGGCTCCTCCCAGCGCAACACTGCGGCCTCAGCAGCAACACTGGCGGCTCCCACGGCAACACTGCGCTCTCCCAGCAGACACTGGCGGTCCTCCACAGCAAACTGGCGGCTCCTCCACAGCAACACTGGCGTCCTCCAGCAGCAACACTGGCGGCTCCTCACGGCAACACGCGCTCTCACGACACTGGCGGCCTCCACGCAACACTGGCGGTCTCCCAGCTAACACGGCGGCTTCTCAGCGCAACACTGGCAGCTCCTCCAGCGGCACACTGGCGGCCTCCCAGCGCAACACTGGCGGCTCCTCAGCGCAACACTGGCGCAATCCAGCAGCAAACTGGCGGCTAATCCCAGCAGCAACACTGGCGGCTATCCCAGCAGCAACACTGCGGCTATCCCAGCAGCAACACTGCGGCCCAGCGCAACACTGGCGGCTCTCAGCGCAACACTGCGGCTCCCAGCAGCACTGGCGCTCCAGCGGCAACACTGGCGGCCTCCCAGCGCAACACTGGCGGCTCCCGCGGCAACATGCGCCTCCAGCGGCAACACTGGCGCTCCGGCAACACTGGCGGCCCCAGCGGCAACACGGCGGCTCTCCCAGCGGCAAACTGCGGCTCCTCAGCAGCACAACCTGCGGCTCCTCCGCAGCCAACTGACACACTGCGCCCATCGAGCATCACTGCGGTCCCCCAGCAGCAACACTGGCGGCTCCTCCCAGCGCAACACTGGCGGCTCTCCAGCGCAACACTGGCGGCTCCTCCAGCGCAACACTGGCGCTCCCCCAGCAGCAACACTGCGGCTCCTCCAGCGCAACACTGGCGGCTCTCCCAGCGAACACTGGGTCTCCCAGCAGCAACACTGGCGCTCTCCAGCAACACTGGCGGCTCCTCCAGCGGCAACACTGCGGCTCCTCCCAGCAGAACACTGGCGGCTCTCCCAGCGGCAACACTGGCGGCTATCCCAGCGCAAACTGCGCTTCCCAGCGGCACAATGGCGGCTACCGGCAACACTGGCGGCTCTCCAGCGGCAACACTCTGCGGCCTCCTCCAGCGCAACACTGGCGGCTCCTCCCCAGCAGCAACACTGGCGGCTCCCAGCGGCAACACTGGCGGCTCCTCCCAGCAGCAACACTGGCGGCTCTCCCAGCGGCAACACTGGCGGTCCTCCCAGCGGCAACACTGGCGGCTCCTCCAGCAGCAACACTGGCGGCTCCTCCCAGCGGCAACACCGGCGGCTCTCAGCGGCAACTAGCGGCTCTCCCAGCAGCAACACTGGCAGCCTCCAGCGGCAACACTGGCGGCTCTCCCAGCAGCAACACTGGCGGCTCCTCCAGCGGCAACACTGGCGGTAATCCCAGCAGCAACACTGGCGGCTAATTCCAGCAGCAAACTGGCGCCCCAGCGCAACTGGCGGCTAATCCAGCGGCAAACTGGCGGCCCTTCAGCAGCAACACTGGCGGCTCCTCCCAGCGGCAACACTGGCGGTCCTCCCCAGCGGCAACACTGGCGGCTCCTCCCAGCGGCAACACTGGCGGCTCCTCCCAGCAGCAACACTAGCGGCTCCTCCCAGCAGCAACACTGGCGGCTCCTTCCAGCAGTAACACTGGCGGGTCTCCCAGCAGCAACACTGGCGTCTCCCAGCAGCAACACTGGCGCTCCTCCCAGCGGCAACACTAGCGGCTCCTCCCAGCAGCAACACTGGCGCTCTCAGCGCAAACTGGTCTCCAGCAGCAAATGGCGGCTCTCCCAGCAACTGGCGGCTACCGCACCCGGCCTCCCAGCGGCAACATGGCGGCTCCACCCCAGCGGCAACACTGGCGGCTCCTCCCAGCGGCAACACTCGGCTCCTCCAGCAGCAAACTGGCGGCTCCCCAGCAGCAACACTGGCGGTCCTCCCAGCAGCATCACTGGCGGCTAATCCCCAGCAGCAACACTGGCGGCTCTCCCCAGCGCAACACTGGCGGCTCCCCCCAGCAGCAACACTGCGGCTCTCCCCAGCGCAACACTGGCGGCTCCCCCAGCGGCAACACTGGCGGCTCCCAGCACAACACTGGCGGCTCCTCCCAGCAGCAACACCGGCGGCTCTCCCAGCGGCAACACTGGCGGCTCCTCCCAGCGCAACACTGGCGCTCCTCCCCAGCGGCAACACTGGCGGCTCCTCCAGCAGCAACACTGGCGGCTCCTCCCCAGCACACACTGGCGGCTAATCCCGCAGCAACACTGGAGCTCCCCAGCGGCAACACTGGCGGCTCCTCCCCAGCAGCAACACTGGCGGCTCCTCCCCAGCAGCAACACTGGCGGCTCCTCCCAGCAGCAACACTGGCGGCTACTCCCCAGCAGCAACACTGGCGGCTCCTCCCCAGCAGCAACACTGGCGGCTACTCCCCAGCAGCAACACTGGCGGCTACTCCCCAGCAGCAACACTGGCGGCTCCTCCCCAGCAGGAACACTGGCGGCTACTCCCCAGCAGCAACACTGGCGGCTACTCCCCAGCAGCAATATTGGCCACTACTCCCCAGCAGCAACACTGGCGGCTACTCCCCAGCAGCAACACTGGCGGCTACTCCCCAGCAGCAATACTGGCCACTCTTCCCCAGCAGCAACACTGGCGGCTACTCCCCAGCAGCAACACTGGCGGCTACTCCCCAGCAGCAACACTGGCGGCTACTCCCCAGCAGCAACACTTACGGCTACTCCCCAGCAGCAACACTGGCGGCTACTCCCCAGCAGCAACACTGGCGGCTACTCCCAGCAGCAACACTGGCGGCTCCTCCCCAGCAGCAACACTGGCGGCTACTCCCCAGCAGCAACACTGGCGGATCCCGGGAAAAGTGTTATCACTGGAGGATGTCCGGTGGCGCTTACGCCCCTGTGGCTTCGAGGTGTGGGGTTCCCAGAGCAGGTGGCTCAAGATCCAGGTGAATCCAGACCCACCTGTTTCCAGGATACCCAGCTGGGATTTACTTACATCCGTCTCTCTCTACTCTTTTCTTACACAAGGGTCTTACAAGGTAAGGTTAAATAGGTACACTTATACATACTCTCTCTCTCTCTCTTTTACACAGTTTTACCAGGTTAAGTTAAGGGTCCTAACTTTATTTACAAGCTAAGAGCTGGTACCTACAGCTCATTTGAGAGCCTTTTTATTGTTACGAAATATACAAATAGAACAGGATGAAGTTGGAGTTATCTGTGGGCCAGCGATTTCATTTGATCAACTGACTATTTCGCTGATGTCATCATTCTCTGTCTGTCTGTCTGTATCTCTGTCTCTCTCTCTCTCTCTCTCTCTCTCGCCTTCCTTAAAAGGAATTTCATAATGAACTGAAGGAGTGAGGGAAAAGTTTTTTGTGACGAAGCTGTAATGTTGTGAGGAATGTTAATGATTGTTCGTCTTCTTGACACCTTGACAGGTCGACACAAGACGCAACACTGACACAACATTTACATAAGCAACTAGCAGTAAAATCCTGTATGTGAGAAGGCACTGTGAATAGTGTACATTAACACGTAGCATTGTGTGTACTCACCTAATTGTGGTTGCAGGGGTCGAGACTCAGCTCCTGGCCCCGCCTCTTCGCTGTCCGCTACTGGGTCTCTGCTCTCCCTGCTCCATGAGCTTTATCATACCTTGTCTTAAAACTATATATGGTTCCGGCCTCCACTATATCGTTCGCTAGACTATTCCACTTCCTAACTACTCTATGGCAGAAGAAATGCTTCCTAACATCCCTTTGACTCATCTGAGTCTTCAGCTTCCAGTTGTGTCCCCTGGTTCTGTGTTCCCTCTCTGGAACATCCTGTGTGTGTGTGTGTGTGTGTACTCACCGAATTATGGTTGCAGGGGTTGAGTCATAGCTCCTGGCCCCACCTCTTCACTGGTCGCTACTAGGTCCACTCTCTCCCTGCTCCATGAGCTTTATCATACCTTTTCTAAAAGCTGTGTATGGTACCTGACTCCACTACCTCACTTTCCAGACTATTCCACTTTCTGACAACTCTATGACTGAAGAAATACTTCCTAACATCCCTGTGACTCATCTGAGTCTTCAACTTCCAATCGTGTCCCCTTGTTGCTGTGTCCCATCTCTAGAACATCCTGTCTATGCCCACCTTGTCAATTCCTCTCAGTATTTTATATGTTGTTATCATGTCCCCCCTATCTCTCCTGCCCTCCAGTGTCGTCAGGTCGATTTCTCTTAACCTCTCATCATACAACATGCCCTTTAGCTTTAATTTTTTGACGTGTTTGACCAGGTGTGGGTTCCAGACTGGTGCTGCATACTCCAGTATGGGCCTGACGTACACGGTGTACAGAGTCCTGAATGATTCCTTACTCAGGTGGCGAAAAGCTATTCTTAGGTTTGCTAATCGCCCAAATGCTGCATCAATTATTTGGTTGATGTGCGCTTCAGATATGCTCGGTATTATGCTCACCCCAAGATCCTTTTCCTTTAGTGAGGTTTTGTAATATTTGGTGGGGTTAAAACTCCAGGAGTCAGTTGCTGGACCTGGGTTGCAGCCTGTCCAGATCCCTTTGTAATCCTGCCTGATCCTCTTCCGATTGAATTCGCCTCATTAGCTTCACATGGTCTGCAAACAGGGACACTTTCGTCATGTCATTCACATATACCAGAAACAGCACTGGTCCTGGGACTGACCCCGTGGAACCCCACTCGTTACAGGTGACCACACTCACACCTCGTCATTGTTGTCTCCCTGTCAGGTATTCTCTGATCCATTGCAGTGCCTTCCCTGTTATACCTGCCTGGTCCTCCAGCTTTTGTACTAATCTCGTGTGTGTGTGTGTGTGTGTGTGTGTGTGTGTGTGTGTGTGTGTGTGTGTGTGTGTGTGTGTGTGTGTGTCAGAATAAGTAGCTGCGTGGAATAAACAAGGTGGACAGTGACAGGATCTTCCAGAGATGGGACACATAAACAAGGGGTCACAATTGGAAGTTGAAGACTCAGATGAGTCAAAGGGATGTTAGGAAGTATTTCTTCAGTCATAGAGTAGTCAGGAAGTGGAATAGTCTAGCAAGTGATGTAGTGGAGGCAGGAACCATACATAGCTTTAAGACGAGGTATGATAAAGCTCATGGAGCAGGGAGAGAAGGGACCCAGTAGCGGTCAGTGAAGAGGCGGGGCCAGGAGCTGAGTCTCGACCCTTGCAACCACAATTAGGTGAATTAGGTGAGTACACACATAAGAGTGTCATGGTGACTCAGGACCTGTTTCACATGCTTCATCATCTCCCTCTCCCTCTCCCTCTTATCCACCCTCACTCCCTCTCCCCCTTTCCTGTTCCACTTCCTCCCTCTCCCTTTTTTCCCTCTTCCTCTAGTTCTTTATCTTTCTCGTTTCTACTCCTCTCCTTCTCCCTCTCTCTCCTTCTCCCTCTCTCTCTTCCTCCCTCCCTCCCTCCCTCTCTCTCTCTCTCTCTCTCTCCCTCTCTCTCTCTCTCCTCTCCCTCTCTCTCTCGTTAACTCCCCTTACTCCTTTTTTTCTTCCTCCACCTCTTCTTCCTCCTCATCATTATTATTATTAAGTAAACGATGGTAAGGTGAGGAAAGTCTTACAGTATCTTGTAAATTGAAGATAACCAGACTTGATTTGAGGCAGTGGAAGAGTAGGTCCAGTATCTTCCCCTCCTCCCCTCTCCCCATTGTACCCTTATCCCACTCTCACCCCCTCCTCACCCCCTCCCTCACCCTCCCTCAGGTAAACACGACACAGCGTGACCATTGACTTGCATCATTTGGACGTAAAGTGACGTCACTTATACTCAGGAAACATCCGTCATGACGTAACACTGAGAGAGAGAGAGAGAGAGAGAGAGAGAGAGAGAGAGAGAGAGAGAGAGAGAGAGAGAGAGAGAGAGCATAATATCAACGAAATAAAGTCAGTTGATCAAATGAAATTGCTGGCCCACAGATGGCTCCATTTTCATCCTGTTCCATACTTGTATGTCTCGTAACAATAAAAAGGCTTTGAAATGAGCTGATGTAGGTAACAGCTCTTAGCTAACCTATCCTAACCTTGTAAAACCGTGTAGAGAGAGAGAAAAAAAATAGTTCATTTCCTTTCCTTAATTTATGAATTCTCATTACCAGGTGCACTCACGACGTGCCTCTCCTACTGCACCTTCACCTGTTTTAGTCATCACCTGCCTCACCTTCACCTGTTTCAGTCATCACCTGCCTCACCTTCACCTGTTTCACTCAGTCATCACCTGTCTCACCTTCACCAGTCATCACCTTCACCAGTCATCACCTGTCTCACCTTCACCAGTCATCACCTGCCTCACCTTCACCAGTCATCACCTGCCTCACCTTCACCAGTCATCACCTGCCTCACCTTCACCAGTCATCACCTGCCTCACCTTCACCAGTCATCACCTGCCTCACCTTCACCAGTCATCACCTGCCTCACCTTCACCAGTCATTCTCCCCACTCGTGATTTACCTCCACCACTGGTCCAAATCTTAACTCCCTCACACCCACCTACTGCCACAGAGTCACATCAAGCAACACCTAATGAGGCCGCCACCTACCGTTCTCGAGGCAGGTGAAAGGTGAATCATTGGAAGGGGACGTGAGGTGACATCATTGGACCATCGCCCACCACTGTTTACATTAAAGTGGGCAGGACTTCAGTTCCCTCGTGTCGCTTCAACGGGTCCGCCAATCCACAAAGGTACCTCAGGCGACTTGGGTACAAAGGTAATTAAAGACACAGGTACAGAACCAGCTGTTATAGTGGAGATAAATGGTATGAAAGTCCAGTGTGTGGGCGAAACGTAGTCAATAAAGTATCGGATTATATCGCATTTGTGTTTATTTTTCCATCGTGCTGTTATAGTAACTACATAACAGTCTGAGCGCTAATAGAAGACACAGGTGCACCACCAGCTATTATAAGAACACAAGAAAGGAGGAGCACTGCAGCAGGCCTACTGGCCCATACTAGGCAGGTTCGACTCAAACCCAAACCCACTAACAAAAATATTTGACCAACCCATTTTTAGTGCCACCCAAGGAATAAGCTCTGATAACCCCATTAACACACGTGCGAGTCCCACTCAAACCCAACCCCTCTCACTTATGTATTTATCTAAGGTAAATGGATGGTAATTCTATATCACTCAGTAGAGCTCCATCAGGTGACGTCATAAAGCTCTACAGAACTATAGGTCACACGGGAAGCTTCTTCTGTACCTGGCTTAAGTCTTCACACATGCGCAGATCTCTTCTCCACTCTGAGGGACTGACCACCTTAAAGCTACGTCTCTCAGGGTGAAGGACTGTGTAGGTGAAACGCTTCGGAATAAAGATACCTAACTATTGCATATGTATCTTATTTATCACCTTATCGGCATTGTTTACTATGATAATCACACTAAGAGATGAATCAATGTACACAATCAGTCCACGGCTTCTCAACACAGTTCTCTCGTTCAAATATCTATTTCTTTTAAAGCATCGGCCGTCTCCCACCCAGGCAGGGTGACCCAAAAAAAAGAATAAACGCTTCCATAGTTTTTCTTTTTGCATTTCGTAATTTATACAGGAGAAGGGGGTTACTAGCCCCTTGCTCCTGGCATTTTAGTCGCCTCTTACCACACACATGGCTTTCGGAGGAAGGATTCTTCTCCACTTCTTCATGGAGTATATATCTAAATATACATACGAGGGTCCTTTTATAAGTCATGGCAACTATTTTTTTAATTGAGAAAACTACTGTAAATGAAGAAAATTCGCAATATACATTTAAAAGCAAAGTGTCCAAATGGAATTTGGAGAAAAGACAACCGTTTTATTTGTATCTTTCTGCTTTTTTTTGTCAAAGATTATTTTTTTTTAATATTCCACAATCCCTATGGACACAAGCACACACACACATACACACACACACACACACAAGCACTCACACACAAACACACACACACACACACACACACTCACACACACACACACACACACACACACGCCCCGGTGGCCTAGTGGGTAAAGCTCTCGCTTCACACATACAACAGGCCTAGTGTCTAATCGACATGTGCCTAGGACAAAATGGTAACTAACTAACAAGCACTCACACACACAAACACACACACACACTCACAAACACACACACACACTCACAAACACACACACACAAACACTCACAAACACACACATAAATACAAGCACTCACAAACACACACACACAAACACTCACAAACACACACACACAAACACTCACAAACACACACCAAAAATATCTTACACATAAGAGTGGTCATAATTCTGCTAAACAACAACTTCCAGAAACAAAGTATTTATAAACACTTCCGGTTCTTGCTCGCCTGAGAACTGACCCCGACTCAGCAGAAACAACATTAGGTGCTAACAAGAAATGTAATGATGTACTGTGAGTAATTATGTACTCAGCTCCTTGTTAGTGACGTCTTTGCTCCTCTTTACTGTGAAGTTATTGTTTGTTGCTCTACTATAATAATGATTATTTATTATTATTATTATTATTATTATTATTATTATTACAATTGTAATTAATGTCTTCTATCTTATAATTTCTCTTATTAATCTAATTATTATTTTTATTTTTTTCTAGTTATAAAACCTCCTTTCCTAATTCTTCTATTTTCTAATAATTATTCTTCCTGCTCTAATTCTTTTCAATTTATCACTTCTTGTTATATATATATATATATATATATATATATATATATATATATATATATATATATATATATATATATATATATATATATATATATATATATATATGTATGTATGTAATGTTAAACAAGATTACAATATATTAATATGCAGTATATATAATATACTGTATATATAATGTACTGCACATATAACATACTGTAGTATATATAATCCTGCAACATCTCTATAGCACTATAGCTCGGTTAGTGTCGAACTCAGCTCACACAGTGAGGTCCGTGGTTCGATCCCAGGTACGGGAGGAACCATTAGTTACGTGTTCTCAAGACACCTGCTGTCCATGTTCACCTGGCAGTAAATAGGTACCTGGGTGTTAGTCGACTAGTGCGAGTCGCATCCTGGGGACAAAATTAACCAAAGTTGCCTGAATGCTTTGCATAACCAGAGGCTTCTATATAGTGTGTCCCTGATGTCAGCTGTAGTCTGTAGAAACTCTATCATGTACTTGTAGATTATTATTATTATTATCATCATCAGAGAAAAGACATTAAAATCAGTAATATACAGTGTAATGATATAGCAGTGTAATGATATAGCAGTGTAATCAGTGATAGCACAATAACCACAGAATTATAAAACAAACTAAAATTAATCCAACACAGTACGACCTTAATCCAACACAGTCCGACCTTAATCCAAAACAGTCCGACCTTAATCCAACACAGTCCGACCTTAATCCAACACAGTACGACCTTAATCCAGCCTTTTATTTTACAAGTGCCGCTGGTGACAGTTTTCGGAACACAGGATGTGCTGTCAACAGTTATTCCTGGAGACTTCGACCTTTCCGTCATCCTGGGGGAAAAAAAAATCAACATCCTGAATTTATTCCTGTTGAACGGGTTGACGTCATGGGGGGGGGAGGGGTGAGACGGGGAGAAAAGGGGTGAGGTGGAAGAGGGTGACGAGGCATGGGTAGAATGGGGAACGTGATCAGAAGGGAACGTTCACAGCCGCTAGCAGGTACTCGCTGTGTTCCTGAAGTACAGAGATTCGTGTGTTGGCGGCTGGTGCAGTTTGTGGCCCCGCTTCACGGTGTATTATGCACCGCTTCACGGTGTATTATGCACCGCTTCACGGTGTATTATGCACCGCTTCATGGTGTATTATGCACCGCTTCATGGTGTATTATGCACCGCTTCACGGTGTATTATGCACCGCTTCATGGTGTATTATGCACCGCTTCACGGTGTATTATGCACCGCTTCATGGTGTATTATGCACCGCTTCACGGTGTATTATGCACCGCTTCACGGTGTATTATGCACCGTTTCACGGTGTATTATGCACCGTTTCACGGTGTATTACGCACCGCTTCACGGTGTATTATGCACCGCTTCACGGTGTATTATGCACCGCTTCACGGTTTATTATGCACCGCTTCACGGTGTATTACGCACCGCTTCACGGTGTATTATGCACTGCTTCACGGTTTATTATGCACCGCTTCACGGTGTATTACGCACCGCTTCACGGTGTATTACGCACCGCTTCACGGTTTATTATGCACCGCTTCACGGTGTATTACGCACCGCTTCACGGTGTATTATGCACTGCTTCATGGTGTATTATGTACTGCTTCATGGTGTATTATGCACCGCTTCACGGTGTATTATGCACTGCTTCATGGTGTATTATGCACCGCTTCACGGTGTATTATGCACCGCTTCACGGTGTATTATGTACTGCTTCATTGTGTATTATGCACCGCTTCACGGTGTATTATGCACCGCTTCATAGTGTGTGTACTCACCAGGTGCCGCTTGGCACTAGTTAAAGTTATTGCACTATGTATCACTGAGTGTCACTATTTATCACTGAGTGCCACTATGTATCACTGGGTGCCACTATGTATCACTGAGTGCCACTATGTATCACTGAGTGCCACTATGTATTACTGAGTGCCACTATGTATCACTGAGTGCCACTATGTGTCACTGAGTGCCACTATGTATTACTGAGTGCCACTATGTATCACTGAGTGTCACTATGTATCACTGAGTATCACTATGTATCACTGAGTGCCACTATTTATCACTGAGTGTCACTATGTACCACTGAGTGCGACTATGTATCACTGAGTGCCACTGTGTATCACTGAGTGCCACTATGTATTACTATGCATTACAGTGTATCAATATGTATCACGGTGTATTACGCACCGCTTCACGGTGTATTATGCACCACTTCATGGTGTATGATGCACCGCTTCACGGTGTATTATGCACCACTTCACGGTGTATTATGCACCGCTTCACGGTGTATTATGCACCGCTTCACGATGTATTATGCACCGCTTCACGGTGTATTATGCACCGCTTCACGGTGTATTACGCACCGTGAAGCGGCTGAGTCTCTACAGCAGTACGAGAGCAACTTTTCAGTAGAGAACTTGATTCATAGTGTGTGTACTCACCAGGTGCCGCTTGGCACTAGTTAAAGTTACTGCACTATGTACCACTGAGTGCGACTATATATCACAGAGTGCCACTATGTATCACTGAGTGTCACTATGTATCACTGAGTGTCACTATGTACCACTGAGTGCCACTGTGTATCACTGAGTGCCACTATGTAATACTATGTATTACAGTGTATCAATATGTATTACAGTGTATCAATATGTATTACAGTGTATCAATATGTATCACAGGGTTTTAGTATGTATCACAGGGTGTCACTATGTATCACAGGGTTTTAGTATGTATCACAGGGTGTCACTATGTATCACAGGGTTTTAGTATGTATCACAGGGTTTTAGTATCACAGGGTGTCACTATGTATCACAGGGTTTCACTATGTATTACAGTATTTCACTATGTATCACAGGGTTTCACTATATATCACAGGGTGTCACTATGTATCACAAGGTTTCACTATGTATCACAGTATTTCACTATGTATCACAGGGTGTCACTATGTATCACAGGGTTTCACTATGTATTACAGTATTTCACTATGTATCACAGGGTTTCACTATATATCACAGGGTGTCACTATGTATCACAAGGTTTCACTATGTATCACAGTATTTCACTATGTATCACAGGGTGTCACTATGTATCACAGGGTTTCACTATGTATCACAGGGTGTCACTATGTATCACAAGGTTTCACTATGTATCACAAGGTTTCACTATGTATCACAGTATTTCACTGTATCACAGGGTGTCACTATGTATCACAGGGTTTCACTATGTATCACAAGGTTTCACTATGTATCACAGTATTTCACTATGTATCACAGGGTGTCACTATGTATCACAGGGTTTCACTATGTATTACAGTATTTCACTATGTATCACAGGGTTTCACTATGTATCACAGGGTTTCACTATGTATCACAAGGTTTCACTATGTATCACAGTATTTCACTATGTATCACAGGGTGTCACTATGTATCACAGTATTTCACTATGTATCACAGGGTGTCACTATGTATCACAGGGTTTCACTATGTATCACAGGGTGTCACTATGTATCACAGGGTTTCACTATGTATCACAGGGTGTCACTATGTATCACAGTATTTCACTATGTATCACAGGGTGTCACTATGTATCACAGGGTTTCACTATGTATCACAAGGTTTCACTATGTATCACAGTATTTCACTATGTATCACAGGGTGTCACTATGTATCACAGGGTGTCACTATGTATCACAGGGTGTCACTATGTATCACAGGGTGTCACTATGTATCACAGGGTGTCACTATGTATCACAGGGTGTCACTATGTATCACAGGGTGTCACTATGTATCACAGGGTGTCACTATGTATCACAGGGTTTCACTATGTATCACAGGGTTTCACTATGTATCACAGGGTGTCACTATGTATCACAGGGTGTCACTATGTATCACAGGGTGTCACTATGTATCACAGGGTGTCACTATGTATCACAGGGTGTCACTATGTATCACAGGGTGTCACTATGTATCACAGGGTGTCACTATGTATCACAGGGTGTCACTATGTATCACAGGGTGTCACTATGTATCACAGGGTGTCACTATGTATCACAGGGTGTCACTATGTATCACAGGGTGTCACTATGTATCACAGGGTGTCACTATGTATCACAGGGTGTCACTATGTATCACAGGGTGTCACTATGTATCACAGGGTGTCACTATGTATCACAGGGTGTCACTATGTATCACAGGGTGTCACTATGTATCACAGGGTGTCACTATGTATCACAGGGTGTCACTATGTATCACAGGGTGTCACTATGTATCACAAGGTTTCACTGTATCACAAGGTTTCACTATGTATCACAGTATTTCACTATGTATCACAGGGTGTCACTATGTATCACAGGGTGTCACTATGTATCACAGTATTTCACTATGTATCACAGGGTGTCACTATGTATCACAGGGTGTCACTATGTATCACAGGGTGTCACTATGTATCACAGGGTGTCACTATGTATCACAGGGTTTCACTATGTATCACAGGGTGTCACTATGTATCACAGGGTGTCACTATGTATCACAGGGTGTCAC